>JAJONR010003592.1:0-55014 GCA_029582245.1 Solanum etuberosum | reverse complement strand
TATTTCCAATTTAGTTCTTTTTGGAACTCAAGGTGATACATCTAGTGACCTTAACACTTAAGAAATTTTAAATTCCTCGGTAAAATCCTACTCACAATGAAGGATGGTTCGAGTCTTAGCTCAAAAAATTTATGGGGTGTTACAATCAAGATAGGGTAGCAAACTCAAAATAACTTCTCCTCAACTTAAACTGTTTAACAAGGTCATAGCCACATAGAAGAAAAGACTAGGCACAAATATGAGCATAGACACTAAAATACTCAATTATAAAATATAGGGGTTGAATCTGAAACAAGACAGACTATTTCCTTTGGCATTATCTTCTTGAGGCATGTAAAACTCTAGGTATCTAACCCTTATATCTTTTTTAGCTCCCCATGTAGCCTCTTCAACAAACTAATTTCTCCATAAAACCTTCACTAACAGTATCTCTTTGGTCCTCAATTTGCAAACTTATCGATCTAATATTTTGACTGATACTTCCTTATAGGATAAACTACCTTTCACCCTAATAGTTACCAAAGGGTCGATGAGAGAAGGATAAACCATACACTTTTTCAACATGGAGACATGGAAAATGGGATGTACTGCTACAAAATCTAGCTCATAAGCTACGTTCCCAATTTTGCCTGAAATACAGTAGGTACCAATGTATTAGGGACTAAGTTTTGCTTTCTTACAAAAATGCAACACCCCCTTCATAGGTGAGACCTTTAAGAAAACCCAATCATCAACCTCAAACTCTAAGTCTCTTCTCCTCACATCAGAATAAGATTTTTGTTGGCTCTGAGCAGTTTGAGAATCCTCTCTAATCAATGTGACTTTTTACCTAGCTTAGTGAACTAAATTCGGCCCTATTAAAGTGGCCTCACCTACCTCGAACTAACCAATTGGAGACCTACACCTTCTCTCATACAATGCTTCAAATATATCCCTATGAATACTAGAATGATAACTATTATTAAACGCAAATTCAATATGATGTAGATGATTATCCCAATCACTTTTAAGGTCAAGTGCACAAGCTCTCAACATATCCTCTAGAGTGTGAATAATGTGCTCTTCTTGTCCATCGGTCTACAGATGAAAAGTTGTACAGAGGTCCATAGGGGTGCCTAAACCCTTCTGGAAGGACTTCCAAAAATAAGCAGTGAATTGAGTACCCATATCCGAGATGATAGACAATGGAACTCCATGAATCCTGACTAACTCACAAATATACAATCTAGTGTAATCCTTAGCTGAATTTGTAGCCTTAATAGGTAAGAAGTAGGTTGACTTAGTCATCCTATCTACAATCACCCGAATTGAATCATGTTGTCAATGTGTATGAGGTAGGCATGTTATGAAATCTATGTTAATCATCTCCCATTTCCATATAGGAATGCTTATATCCTGAGCTTTACCACCAGGACTTTGATGTTAAACTTTCACTTGCTCATAGTTGGGACACTAGGTTACAAAATTAGCAATGTCTTTTTACATACCATTCCACCAGAAATACTTCTCTCAAATCATGGTACATCTTAGTGGAACCGAGATGAATAGAGTATTTGGAACTGTGAGCCTCTACCAAATTCGATCTTTCAAAACATCTATATCTGGAACACATAATCTTTCTTGATACCGAAGAATCTCATTTTCCTCAACTGATAAAATTTTAACCTTCTGCTTGTGAACTACATCTTTCAACTAAAGTAATATAGGATCTCTATCTTGCTTCTCCTTTACTTCAATCAATAATGAAGACTCCAAACCATTCTAAACTATCATACCACCATCATCAGAATTTGTGAGACAAACTCCCAAATGTGCAAAAGCCTATGCACCTCTTTTGCAAGCTCTTTCTTACCATCTTCTATATAAGAAACACTCCCTAAGGTTAACCTTCTAAGAGCGTTGGCAACAATATTTGCCTTACCTGTATTGTGAAGCACACTCATGTCATAATCCTTGAGAAGTTCAAGTCATCTTCTCTATCGAAGATTTAACTCTTTTTGACTGAATACATATTGTAGGCTCTTATGATTTGTGAAAACATCAACATGCAAACCATAAAGGTAATGATGCCAAATTATTAAAGCAAACACTACCACTGCTACCTAAAGGTCATGAGTGGAATAGTTCTTCTCATGAACCGTAAGTTGTCTTAAAGCAGAAGCAATGACCTTACTGTTTTTCATCAAAACATAACCAAGACCAACTTTAGAAGCATCACAATACACCACAAAATCGTCTGTACCTTGTAGCTGTAACACCCTGGATTCGAAAGATAACAAATAACAGATTTTTCTAGATGTTGCAGATGCCACCGACGGGGGCCACCCACGGCCCAGACCATGAGGTTTCGAATGTAGAGTTTTGGAATGCGATCCAACTTTTGGCTCAGAGTGTGGCCAATCTAAACAATCAGCATGCTTCAGTTCTGGCAACTGTTAATATTGGATCAGCAGTAGCCAGGGTTCGAGATTTCATTCGGATGAATCCGCCAGAGTTTCTAGGGTCGCAGGTTGGTGAGGACCCACAGAATTTCATTGATGAGGTCAAGAAGATATTTGGAGTGATGCAAGTAATTGGCAATGATAGGGTAGAGTTGGCATCCTACCAGCTTAAGGATATGGCTCATATTTGGTTCACTCAGTGGAAAGAAAACAGGGGTACGGATGCAGCTCCTATGACTCTGGAGTGTTTTACTGGAGCTTTTTGGGATAGGTTCTTTCCGAGGGAGTTAAGAGAGGCTAAAGCTCAGGAGTTTATGAATTGGAGGCAAGGTACAATATCAGTCCAAGAGTACGGGCTGAAGTTCAGTCAACTCTCCAGGTAGGCTCCACATATGGTTGCTGATTCGAGAGCACAAATGAGTAAGTTTCTGTTTGGGGTATCCGACTTAGTGAAGACAGAGTGCAGGAATGCTATGTTGTTAGAGGATATGAATATATCTAGGCTCATGACTCATGCTCAACAGGTTCAGGGAGATAAGCTTAGGGAAATGGCTAAGCACAATATGAAGGCTAGAATAGGTAACTATGAGTACTCTCAGAAGAAATCGGGTGGTGGAAACCGCTCACAGATTCAGCAAAAGTAGCCCCAGCACCTTCATCAACTAGTGCTCCATCCCCCAGGTTTCGACAGGATTATTGGGTCCCATTTTCAAAAAAATGAGTCAAATCTATTTCTCTCTCTTCCTTTTTGACTTTTTCTCTTTGATTCAAATCTTCAATTTTTCAACATCTCTTGTTCTTTTTCTTTTTTTCTTTTTTTTTTAAAAATAATTTTATTTATAAAAAATGTGAAATTTAGCCTAATTCATCGTACTTTTAACATTTGATATTATTTTTCTTTCATGTATTGATTATTTACATTACTAAAAATAATTATTAAAAATTATTTGTCAATTAACAAATTAAACTATAATTTTATTTTTATTTTTATTTTCATTAAACTAATAATTAATTATTCTTTAAAAAAAAATTGTAAAATTGCAAAAACAATTCTTAAGGAGTAAACTAATAAAGTACCGTTTTTATTTATAATTTCTTAAAGAATCCGTAAAAGAAAAAATAAATAACTAATACGAAAAAATGAAAGAGGTATAAATTATTATTTTTCTCTTCTCAATAATTTCATATATACTTAAATTCATCAAATATTCACAAGAAAATATAATGGAAAGAGCATCAATAATCTTAGACAAATAATTACATAAGTTTTGTACTATTTTAATGTAACCCAAAATCGAAAATTTTCTATAAACACTTAAATATATACATACTCTTCCGTCAATTTATATGATATCTTTTTATTCTTGAAATCAAGCAATGTGAAATATAATTAATATTTTAAAATATATTTTTATTTTTTATATTAACATAAGAACTACAACTTATAATGTTTGTTCATAAATAATCCTTCCCACTAAGTTGCAATTCAACCAAAAATACTATAAGTTATATTTCTTATCATGTTAACATATGAAAAAATACATGTTATAACTTGAATTTCGAGAAAAAAATAATCGAATAAATTGATGGAGAGAGTAAAATGAAAAAAAAAGAATTGATTAAAGTAATTTAAATAACTATTTATGTTTATCCTAAAACTAAAACAATTAATTTTTTTATGAGGTTAAGTGCACGTATCTTAGTTTAACTTTTTTAAAGTACGTAATTATTTGACTTCAAATTTAAATTAGTATCAATATATTTATCTCTATTCGATATTTGACAAATGAATATTATGAACTATAAAAAAGGTAAGGAAAATAAATATTCATTTGAAGAAATAATGAAATGCTAATGTTAATATATATTACTATTTTTTTTTGCTTTGATCTTGTTATTGTATTATTTTAAATTTATGTAATGAAATATATTTAAATTAATAAATAATAATATAAAGTATTTCCTATTAAAGAGAGGGGTAAATAGAAGGTGGGGTGGAGGAGTGAGAAGAGAAAGGGAGAGGTTGAAAAGACATGTGACCTACAAAATGTACTTTTTTTCTATTAAAAAAATCTCTCATACAACTATTACATGGTATACCTCATTCACCATAAAAATTTTCGCCAAGTGAGTGAATCATACTTGCATACAAAAAGTTAAATGGACCAATTACTAGATGACACGTGTAATATTTTTAAAAATAAAAAATATAATTTACAATAGAATAAATACAATTAAAAAAAAATACAAACGCACTAGAATCTCATTCATCAACTGAAGTATCAACCAAAAGAACACTACGAAATTCACAAAATGATTACCATTTTTTTTTTATAAATGTTTGCAACTGAAACAAAGAAATCCCTTTAATTTCTTCTTAGCCAGTATCTGAAATTAAAAAACACAGAAAATGATACATAATAAGCATCTATAGATAAAGAAGAAAGAAGAGGTAGGTTGGGGTGAGGAAGAGTGCGGTTTATTAAAAGTGCAGAGTAAAAATGTTGGTGAATAGAAGAGAAAGAACCAGTTGGGACAATTGGGATTATCAAAAAAGTTATTTAATTAATAAGTATCTTTTTACTTTTTTGGAGATATCTTTTGTTGTTGGTTTATTTAAATGGAATAGAAGCATTCTATTTTCCATGTCAACTTAAAGTGTTCAATAGATACATTTTTGTCGAGTTTAAGTGTTTATTTGGTCGCTGACTAAGTTTGAGTGTCTATCTTGTAATAAAACGTGTCAAAAATTAAGGGTCATCTAGGTATTTAGCCAAAAAAAAAAATAAACAAGAGTCCGAAGACTGAATTTTATTTTTGAAACTTCCAGAATGTTTGGTGAAAGTGTTTGCAATATTGAGTTCAGAACTTAGATTTATCTCACATTGGACAAACGTGTGACACCTATAAATAGGTGTGTCGTACTAAACATTGTTAACTTATTTTGGTTATCAAAATTAAATAGGTGTGCCTTATTCTTCATGGGTTGGATCAAATTTATGCAGATTATGAGTGTTGAGACAATGTGCAGGTGATCCATGTACGAAGTTTGCAAGGTAAAAGTGGATTGTTCAAGATGTGTGGGTCGTAACCCAATCGGACCGGCTTAAGACCACGCTCCAACTTTTTTTTTTTGAAAAAAAAAAAACTACTTAATAAGCATTTTGTGTTATGATCTCTATTCAAAACCATTTGTTTCTCTTTTCTTTTTTTTCTCTTTTTCTTTTTTTTTTCCTATCTGCAAAACTCTCCTATGGATTTATTTGGGCTGGTAATGTAGTAACAGTTGACCCAATTTTTCAAATGAGTTGATTTGGGACACACTCATTCTAACCCTTAAATGTGCTTAAAGTCATGTGCTCATCAAATTACCACATCACTGGTGCATCTTTTCTCTTATTCTACGATTTACAAGAACTTGAGTACTCCAAGAGGCATAGGGACTTTGGGTACTGTAGGTGTATTAAGATTGAGGAGGTTAAACAGGCTACTAGTAGGATGAGCAGGGGAAGAGCGATCGGATCAGATGAGATGTTGGTGGAGTTTTGGATTAGCACAGACATGGCAGGTATGGAGTTGTTGACTAGGTTGTTTAATGTCATTTTAAGATTGCAAATATATCTAAGGAGTGAAGATGGAGTACAATGGTTCTATTGTACAAGAACAAGGGTGATATCCAAAAGTAACAATTACAGAGGTATCACGTTGCTAAGTCACATTATAGAAGTTTGGGAGAGGGTGGCTGAGATGAGGGGTATCCATTTTTGAAAGACAGTTTGAATTTATGTTGGGGCAACAGACTATAGAATCATTCATCTTATGAGCAGACCATGGAGAAATACAGAGATAGAAAGAAGAACTTACATATGGTGTTCATTGACCTTGAAAAGGCCTACGATAAATTTCCAAGAGAAGTCTTCTAAAGATGCTTGCAAGCTAAAGGTGTACCGGTTGTATACATTAGAGCGGTGGACATGTATGACAGAGCCAAGAAAAGGATTAGAATGATGGTAGGAGATTCAAAGCACTTTCCAGGTGAGATGGGGTTACACTAGGATCTACACTTAGCCCATTCCTACTAGCCTTGGTGATATATAAATTGACACGACATATTCAAGAGGAGTTGCTATGGTGTATGTTATTTGCATATGACATAGTACTAATTGGTGAGACATGTAGGATAGTTAATGCTAGGTTGGAGGTGTGGAGTTAAGTGTTGAAGTCCAAAGGGTTAAGGTTGAGCAGGATCAAAACAAAATATTTGGAATGCAAATTCAGTGATTTAACGCATCAGGCAGATGGGGAAGTAAGGCTTGACATACCGGCTATGCCCAAGAGAAATAGTTTCAAGTATCTTGTCTCTTTAATCCAAGGAAGTGGGTACATCGACGATGATGTCACACATCATAGTGGTGTAGTTTGGATGAAGTAGAGGCTTGCCTCTAGAGTTTGTGTGATAAAAAGTACCACCAAAACTTAAAGGTAAGTTCTACAGAGTGGTGGTTAGACTGATTTTGTTGTATGAGACAAAGTGTTGGCAAGTCAAGAACTCTCATGTTTAGAAGATGCAGATTGCGGAAATGAAGATGTTGAGATAGATGTGTGGACATCAGTAGAAGCGATAGGATCAGGAATAAAGATATCTTGGACAAGGTGAAAGTTGACTCCATGGTTGACAAGATGAGGGAAGCAATGCTGAGATGGTTAGGGTATGTGACGCGGAGAAGCAGAGAGGCCCTAGTGAGGAGGTGCGAGAGGTTGGATATAGTGGTTACTAGGAAATGTGGAGGTAGGATGAAGAAGTATTCGAGAGAGGAATTAGACATGACATGGAACAATTCTAGCTTTCCAAGGACATGACCCTAGATAGAAGGTGTGGAGGTAGCATATTAGGATATAAGGATAGAGGGTAGCGGAGTGTTGCTTGTCATAGTAATAGCCTTATTCTTTTAGTGTACTGCTTTTGAATTCTATTGAACAATGCAAAAAGTCCCACATAGGTGGTTAATGAGATGGGCAGTCTGCTTATAAGGTTTGGGCGATTCTCCTCCTTTTGAGCTAGCTTTTGGGGTGTGAGTTAGGCCCAAGATCTAATGCATGGGGTATTGGAGCAGGAACTATCTCACCTGATGTTGGGGCCCCCAAATTAAATTTGCCCATGCACCAAATATTCAGTCCTGAGTGTGAGATAAGGTGTTGAAGAATGAAAAAAATCCCACATCGGTGGTTAATGATGGGTGGTCTCCTTTTAAGGCTTGAGCAATCCTCCTCCCTTTGAGCTAAATTTTGAGGTATGAGTTAGGCCTAAGACCTAATTTTACAATTTCCTTTATCATGTGTGTTTATTGTGCTTTAGTTATCTCACTATGTTATTGTTGTTATTGTTCTATCGACTAGCTGCTATGTTTTCTTCATTGTCGTTCCTTTTTCCCTTCTGCACCTACTTTGATATGTTCTATTCAAGTCGGGGGTCTTTCAGAAACAGCGAAAGGTAGAGGTAAGGTCTGGGTATACTCTACCCTCCCCGGACCCCAACAACAACAACAAAACCAGTGCAATCCCACTAAGTAGGGTCTGGGGAGGGTAGAATATACACAAACCTTACCACTACCTTACAGTTAGAGAGGTTGTTTCCGATAGACCCTCAACTCAAGAAAAAATAGTCCAAAGTAAAATAGGGAGAAATAACATAAATAAAGACAGTCATGGAAAAATACTACATGTAACCTGACAAATCATTGTAAACAATAGTCATAACAAGCTACAACGATAATCGACGTGTAAAAAACCCACAAATAATGAACAAACTCAAAGGAAAAAGATACTACAAGAGTAATACTACTAATAGTACGACTAATAGTAAAGAGGAATAAGAGAGACAACGCTCAACTAACTAACTAACCAACCTCATATCCTAATACGTGTCCTCCATAACTTTCTATCTAAGGTCACGTCCTCGGTAAGCTGAAGCTGCATCATGTCATATCTAATCACCTCTCCCCAATACTTCTTCGGCCTACCTCTACCTCTCTTGAAACCCTCCCCAAACCCTAATTTTGGGATTTCACTCGGAATGTTGTTGTTGTTGTACTATTCTCTCCTATTTTAGGTGACTGGTGTGAGGATACCCTATTTCAATAGCGTCTATGCTATCACACTTGATTTTGACAAATATCACACATAAAGTGTTTAACAACTATTAATAGGTGTGTCTTGTATTGGTCAAATTATCAAAGTTAGCAATATTTCTTATTTTCTCTCATTATCCTCAATGTTGATGATTTTTCATTTAGCTCGAGGTAGTGTGTTTGTAATTTAGAATGCAATTCCTAATCTTTTTTGTTTTCCTACCTTTTCCAATTCCGAGTATCTTAAGAAATCTCATGTTCACAAGTTTAGCGAGGTATATCAATGGACATGATGGTAATATAGAGGTATATGTTTTCCGCCAAATAATGGTGGGGTAGGCGTTCATTTGTCCTAGCCTGGTTAAAAAATCAAAGTTATTATGCTCAATATTACCAGGCTAAGTAAAGTGTTGGGTCATGTTAGTGAAGATTGTGGAAATAGATATTCCTCTTTTTCTTCCTTTTGAGTTTCAAAAAGAAAAGAGGGAAGTAGGTGGAACAAGTTGGTGAAAACATAAGTCAGCAAGTTAGGGGTCTTCAATATTTACTTTTGGTTGAGTTGGGAGAGGTTGTGGAGTTGGTTGGAAGTAGTCATAGGTGACATATTCTACTTGCATTGTTTCTGTTGGTAATATAATTAAATAATAAAAGTGTGCACTCTATAAAAGCTTAAGCTTTTAGATGAAATTGTCACACACTTCAACATGGTATCAGAGCAGGCAGAGGTTCTGAGATCGAATCTCACCGTCACCCAAATCAAAAAGAATTTCCACGTGCTTGACGGTGTCAGTCCAAAAAGCGACGTGATTTGCCACACTGTCCGTCACTTTTTAATAAAAATAATTATTTTTAAAATTATTTTACAAAAAGCGACGGACCGCATCTCTTAGTCCGTCACTTTTTTTGCGGAATTTTGCGCCAAATATATATAATTAATAATTATTTATTTAATATATATAGAGACGCTGTCCGTCGCTTTTTATTAAAAATAATTATTTATAAATTAAATAATAACCACGCTGTCCGTCGTTTTTAATTTATTTTATTTTATTAATTATATTTTAAAAAAAGCGACGGACGACATCTCTTAGTCTGTCACTTTTTGGTCAAAATATCTAGTCAAACATTTTTAAAAAGCGACGGACAGCGTCTCTTAGTCCGTCGCTTTTTGGTCAAAATGTTGGTCAAATATTTTTTTTAAAGCGACGGACAAAGAGACGGTGTCCGTCGCTTTTTTAAAATTATGTTGAACCAAAAGCGGGTTTTTCCCCATTTTCCCGTCTCTCTTTCTCTCTCTTCTCTCTTCTCTCCCTTCTCTCTAAACCCAGATGCGTCGCTGCCCCACGCTGCCCCACTTCGTCGTCGCCCTTCTCTTCCCGATCACTAGTCCCGTCGCCGCCTTGCCTCGCCGGCGCCGCTACCCGTCGTCCCCACTGCCACTTTTCCTTAGCTTGTTAAGGTTAGGGTTTAATTTTAGTTTTTTTCAATTCTAGTAATATTTGATTTGTTATAAGTTAGTATATTATTTTAATTTGTTAAATTTGTGTTATTCAATTGTTAATTTGTATATTTGATTATTGTTAGTTAGGAGAGAATTGGAGATTTTCTGATTTTAGGGTTTTCTTTTAAATTGGGGATTTTTTTTAATATGATTGTGAATTGAGTATTAGAAGTTAGAACTAACAAATAATTAGAAGTTATAAAGTTAGAAGTTAGATTAATTGCATTTTCCAACTTTGAAATTCTTGAATTTAGTATGTTTGAAAGTTGAAGTTAGAAAAATATTGAATTGTATATGAAAGTTAGATTACTTTGAAGCTAGAAAAATATTGGATAGTATATGAAAGTTGAAATTGGATTAGTTGAATTTTCCAACTTGGAAATACTTGAATTTAGTAAGTCTGAAAGTTGAAGTTAGAAAAATATTAGATTTGTACATGAAAGTTAGATTACTTTGAAGTTAGAAAAATATTGGATAGTATATGAAAGTTGAAATTAGGTTACTTGAATTCTTGAATTTGAAGTTTATATAGAACTAATTTTAGAAATTAGATATGAACTTGAATTTTTGTAGGATTTTAGAAATTTAGGTTGTGAACTTTAGAAATCTTGAATTATTGTAGGATTTTAGAACTTAAGTTGTGAACTTTAGAAATCTTGAATTATTGTAGGATTTTAGAACTTTGAGTTGTGAACTTTTGAGAACTTAATTTTTTGTAGGATATTAGAACTTTAGGTTGTGACTTTAGAAATCTTGAATTATTGTAGGATTTTAGAACTCTAGGTTGTTAACTTTAGAAATCTTGAATTATTGTAGGATTTTAGAACTTTAAGTTGTGAACTTTAGAAATCTTTAATTATTGTAGGATTTTAGAACTTGAGGTAGTGAACTTTAGAAATCTTGAATTATTATAGGATTTTCGAACTTTAGGTTGTGAACGTTAAAAATCTTGAATTATTGTAGGATTTTAGAACTTTAAGTTGTGAACTTTTAGAGAACTTGAATTTTTGTAGGATTTTAGAACTTTAAGTTGTGAACTTTTAGAGAACTTGAATTTTTGTAGGATTTTAAAACTTTAGGTTGTGAACGTTAGAAATCTTTAATTATTGTAGAATTTTAGAACTTAAAGTTGTGAACTTTAGAGAACTTGAATTTTTGTAGGATTTTAGAACTTTAAGTTGTGAACTTTAGAGAAGTTGAATTTTTGTAGGATTTTAGAACTTTAGGTTGTGAACTTTAGAAATCTTGAATTATTGTAGGATTTTAGAACTTTAAGTTGTGAACTTTAGAGAAGTTGAATTTTTGTAGGATTTTAGAACTTTAGAAAAATCTTGAATTATTGTAGGATTTTAGAACTTTAAGTTGTGAACTTTAGAGAACTTGAATTTTTGTAGGAATTTAGAACTTTAGGTTGTGAACGTTCGAAATCTTGAATTATTGTTGAATTTTACAACTTTAAGTTGTGAACTTTAGAGAACTTGAATTTTTGTAGGATTATAGAACTTAAGGTTGTGAACGTTAGAAATGTTGAATTATTGTAGAATTTTAGAACTTTAAGTTGTGAACTTTACAGAACTTGAATTTTTGTAGGATTTTAGAACTTTAAGTTGTGAACTTTAGAGAACTTGATTTTTTGTAGAATTTTAGAACTTTAGGTTGTGAACTTTAGAAATCTTGAATTATTGTAGGATTTTAGAACTTTAGGTTGTGAACTTTAGAAATCTTGAATTATTGAAGGATTTAGAACTTTAAGTTGTGAACTTTAGAAATCTTGAATTATTGTAGGATTTTAGAACTTTAGGTTGTGAACTTTACAAATCTTGATTTGTAGAATTTATGAACTAATTATTAGGTTGAACTTTAGAAATCTTGATAAAATGTAGTCTCTATGAACTATTTAACTAAGCTTGAATTTAATTTAAACTTAATTTGAAGTTTGAATTACTTAAAATCTAATTGACCTTGGTATATATTTGAAGTTAATTAGAACTTTGAACTTAATTTATAATAACTTGAACTTAATTAAGATTATGAACTTAAAATCTTTTTGAGCTTAATTGGAACTTAATTAGAACTTGAACTCAATTTGAACTTAATTAGAACATTGAACTTTGAAGTAATTAAAATCTTATTGACCTTAATATATTTGAATTTAATTAGAACTTTGAACTTAATTTATAATAACTTGAACTGAATTTATAATGACTTGAACTTAATTTATAATAACTTGAACTTAATTAGGAATATAATTAATTATTTGAAATCTTAAACTTAATTATTGTATATGAATTAGTTAAGCTTGAACTTTGTAGATCTTGAAATGTAGTATTTATGAACTAATTTTGAATTTTGAAAGACTTTATAAGTCTTTAAATTGTGATTTATGTATTTTTGAAGGTTTAATTAAGTTTGTTAGTTTATATTTTGTGTAGCATGTTAGTTATGTGTTTTTGCTTGAATGTGTTGAATTGATTTGATATTGAATTTAATTTAATTTGCAGGTGGGCAACAGATTCTGCTGTCAAAAAAAATGCAGAAAAAGCGACGGACAAGGTGGTTTTGTCCGTCGCTTTTTTGCATTTTTTTTTGAAAAAAAATCCAGAAAAGCGACAGACAGGGTCCTTTAGTCCGTCGCTTTTCTGGGTTTTTCAAAATATAATTTCTAAAAAAGCGACAGACGGCATCGCTTTTTGGAATTTTTTTTTAATTTTTTTTTTTTAAAAAAAGAGACGGACGGCGTCTTTTTGTCCGTCGCTTTTCAAGATTTTAAAAAATTATAAATTGAAAATAAACGACGGAATGCGTCGCTTTTTGGTAATTAAAAAAAATACAAAATTACGAAAAAGCGACGGACGGCGTCGCATTATTCAAGAAAATAAATTATTTTTTAAAAAAAAAAAAAGACGCAGTCCGTCGCTTTTTTTGGACGCTGTCCGTCCCTTTTTTAAAAGCGTCAAGCCAAAAAGCGACGAACTTGATTGCGTCGCTTTTCCGTCGATTTTGACCAAAAAAGTGACGCAGTTCGTCGCTTTTGACCGTCGTTTTTCGCCTGTTTTTTAGTAGTGCTTAAGCTTTTAGATGAGATGGTCACACACTTCAACATGGTGTCAGAGCAGGCAGAGGTCCTGAGATCGAATCTCACCGTCACCCAAATCAAAAAAAAATTCCACGTGCTTGGCCCATGAAAAGAAAATCAAGCTCACACGTGAGGGGGTGTTGAGAATATAATTAAATAATAAAGGTGTGCACTCTCAAGCTTTTAGATGAGATGGTCACACACTTCAACAGTTTCATTGATCAGAGATCATGTTATTCCTAAGTCAGGAATGTCTAATGGCTTGTATTGCAGGGTGAAAGGGTATATGGACATGGAAAGAGACACAAACCCTATAGATCGATCAATTGCACATTTGCTCTTCCTCAGGTCTTCAGGCTCATATGCAACACCTGACCGTGATCCATTGGCTTGAGGTCCCTTTCCACGGTAAACTTTTGTTAATATTAACTACATTCATGTTTGACGTTCTGGTGGATCAAACCTTAACCTGCCAAATCAATGAACAGATTCATCGTTTCTGAGTTGCCAGCTGGTGATGGCTGAGTACTTCATCTGTCTTGGAGAAACTGCTGCTAAATGAGAGAAGTTTCTGATAGCTGACCATAAATGCTTAAAAAGCCTCGAGACTGAATGGTGTCTACACTAATCATCATGATTCTGTCATGTATAGGGTTTATCAACATCATGTTACAAGGTATTTTATGTGTGTTTTTTATGTTTTATCAGAGATGTTTCCTGTCCATTTTGTTGCATCTCCTTGAAGGGCTTTCACAATCAGCTTCTTTCTTATCATGCAATCAAATCTTTGTGGTCACCACTTTAACTCACAGGATCCATGCACAATTATCCATTCTTGTGAGACAGATTTCTAGGAACTAATTTCATCTGACAACTAAGCATTTTCTGAAGTTCTGATAACTGCAAGCTTTGGTCTAGTTCACTACAGAATTTTCTTTTTTCTAGTGTGTAGACAGTACATTTTTGTAAATGGTTCCTCACTTCTACTCTTTTCTTTTACTTTTTAATTTGGGAATTTGATCTGCTTACATGATAACAACAAACAGATTTAGACATTGTGTTTGCTGCAATTTGTTCAAGTATTTGATTTGGCAAATTCAGGAACTGCAAGCCAAATCCAAGGCTGTTAGTTTTTGCCTTCCTCTTCTAACTTTTCTGACACCTATTGGTGCGCTTATATCAATTTTCAGGAAGACGATAATGCAGCTGGGGAAGCTGCTTTAACATGCCTCGGTTCTGAGTGATCTGTCGTCCTAAAAATGAAGCTGTTTTCTGTAGTGAATAAGAGTGTGGATATGTAGGGGCAGTTGCCAGCATGTTAAGAGTGATAGCATAGCGGAGTCGACCTAAACAGCAGTTCTATGTTTTTGCTTTTTGGGTCAGATTGAGGTAGAGAAATGAAGGGTTAATATGTGTGGCAAGCGACTCAGAAATTCACTCAGTCGAGCTTGTGAGGGCTAGAATGCTATGTGACTACTATGTGACTATTGGCCTTAGCTCTCTCTCTCTCTCCCTCCCTCTCCCCCCACCCCCCACAACCCCCCACCCTCCCACGGTTGAAGAGCGTATCAAGTGTTGGGGATCTTGGAGGTTACAATTGGCTTATGACAGATATGTTGTTCTAATGTGTATAAAGAAGTGATCAATACATGACAGCTTACACGATTTTTATTTTTATTTTTTGTATGTGCCTATCACATCATCATAAGGGAAGCAGTGTTGTAATATTTATGTAAGAGAACCTATGTGATATGTAAACTATTTTATCTAGGAAGTACCATTAACAAGATAAAACTTGTTCAATAAATTTGCATTGCACGTCATATATGTAAAAGACTGTATACCATTTATCATATCCCACAAGTTATGTCTGGACATTATTTAAGCTATTAGAACTTATGCCCCATTAGGAATAAATTTGATTGTTACAGGGTAAAAACTAAAGATTCGTCTATTTGAAAGATAAAACACATAATTTTATTAAACAAACCTCATTAAGTTAAGAAATTTATCCCTACATAATGTATAATCAAGTCACCAAGTTGACAACAACGAAGGAGCATGATACATGTTGACTGCACGGCTTCTTCCAAACAAGAAGTATCAAAAACCAAATTTATGCTGCAACAACTTGAGAAAAACGAATAAAGTGGACAAGTGGTGGCACCTTAGCTTTAAAAGCCGGACCAGAATCTACATCACACAGGTTATGTACTTAAACCAGACAGCTGCAAGATTACCACATAATTCCCAGTTTCACTTCAGCTGAGTAGAGCTGCTATAAGTACATTGTTGATCGATTATGCTACTGGAGGACCTACATATATTTTGGACCAACTTGTTTTAGACTTGACTAATCAAATTGTTGGCGGAGATGCATTTCTGTCTCACTTTTCCATGTCGCATGGGATGACTGCCCCTTCATCCTCTTATTCTTCTCCTTGTCTTTGACGGTAGACCCCTTCTTCTTGACTGGCTCTTCATCAGAGTTTACAGGGTGATCACTGCAAGCTGGGCACACCATCCCTTTCGCGTGTGTGTATGTTTTGGGAATTCCACATCTCAAGCACATCCTAATACAAGATGCATAGTGAATAAATTGCAATCAGAACTTTCCGAAAAAGAACTTTTCACTGGCATACATAGTATCATTGTCACAAAATGATGATCCTCACCACACGTCACAAAATGATGATCCTCACCACATGGTATAGATTTTTTTTTAATGACCATGGTGTATGCACTAACTTATGCACACCTCGACTAGTTCCATGGGATACGTGCAACCTCCCACCAGCAACAAGTACCAAGTAACTTTGTCCACCAAGGCACCAAGGCTAGGACAGACAAGAAGAAATTACCTAGTGTTTTCACCTCAGCTAGGATTTAAACCTAAGACCTCATGGTTTCCGACCCACTTCATTGATCCCTAGGCCACACCATTGGGGGCCAAGTTACGGAAATTTAAGATGCCAAACATATATGAACAATCAAATTGCAATTAAATAACTAACTCTAGCAATCAATTTACAACAATTTTGATATTCATCCAACTTTCAAGCTTGAAATTCCAATAATAAAACCCTCCACTGAAATGATAATCCATACCTCAGAAGCTCTGCTGCATCTTCTGCACCAGGATAGCTCGCAGTTGCCACAGGTTTGCCTCCTTGTACAGTGCCAACAGAAGCATTTCCTTGACCAGTGGCCGTCTTTGGGATGCCCCCACCAACATCGCTTCTCACCCTCTCATGAATTCCTACTAATTGAGCCTTTGACTCCACTACAGCACCTATAAAGACGAAAGATTTTTTTTTTTTTTAAAAAAGGAAAATGTACAAACCATGACCATTAAAGATTCTTATCTATTGGCAAAAATATGACTAGATAAAGAAGAGGAACAAATATCTTGATGGTAGTTGATAAAATTATACACCTAACGATGCTTCCTAGTGCACAAATTTGACATGCCCCACTTTGAAGAAAAGACTTCTCAGCATATAACCGTTGGAGGAATATCTTTTTTTCTTGGATTTACTTCTCTACCTTAGAGGATTAAAATGTTGAAGTGTGCAAAGTAAAAACATTGGATTGCAAACAGGCTTCAACCAGATCTACGGAACACTAGAGGATTAAAATGTTGAAGTGTGCAAAGTAAAAACATTGGATTGCAAACAGGCTTCAACCAGATCTACGGAACACTCTACTTATAAGCTATTTAAGTTGCATTCATTTCGGTTTCCTATGCTATGGCTACAAAGTTAAATAACCACATCTAAGCCCTTTCACAAGGCAAGTTTTCCTGAAAAAGTCTGTCTTTGGTTCTCCACTCTCTCCATTAAGTATTAACTCTATATTATTAGGTTTTTCCTTCTCAATTGATGCTTAAATATACTTCACTTAATGATCTAGACAGCAAACAGAAATGTATGAAGATAGTTGGATCAAAAAAAATTCTAAACCTCAGAAGTCAGGGGCGGATCCAGTGTAATTGGTGAGGATTCCCAGGAACCCAATAACTTTTACCCGGACCCTATACTTTATATTTAGAATTTGTTAAATATATAAGAAAATTCTAGTTGGAAACCCATAACTAAAACGATCTGTTGGTTTAGTGGCAAGGAAGGAACCTGTTGAGGTGCTCTTGTGGCCTGTGACACAGGTTCAATTCCTATGGAGTGTTTTCCAATTTCTCTTGGCTTCTTTTTACAAGCCTCCAAGGGATGCTTATTGGGGTTCAGTTCGCTCAACTTCATATGCTTCAACTCCATGCCTCCCGTCATATATTATCATACAGAAGTAAGAATCTTGACTAGTTTATGAATGAGTTTATTACAATTTTTATCCTCAACTCCCTCCAAGCATATATGTACTTTTATCTTTCATTTTACATATTCGATAAGTCGATTGATAACCGTTAAATTAGTACCAAATAAATTGATATTATATTGGTTCGATTAGCAGTTTAGTACAATTAATAATGGGACAAGGCACAAGTACCCCTAGACTATGACCGAAATCCCAGAGACACACCTTAACTAAACTAAGGTCCTAATTCCTATTACCCGGAATCCATTTTTTTTTGTAATTTTGTACAACTTTTTGGCTTACATGGCATCCAAACGTCTCCCACGCGCCTCAACTACTAAAAGGTGTATAAAATTACAAAAAAATTGAGTTCGGAGGTAATAGTACCTTAGTTTAGTTAAGGCATGTCTCCGGAATTTCGGTCATAGTCTAGGGGGTGATTGTGCCTTATCCCATTAATAATTGATAACCAATAAGCGAAGTGGTTAAGTACAGATATTCAACCTAACCACCCAATAAGCACCCCTACTGGAACCCAGAAGCTTAAAATCCTGGATTCGCCTTTGTTGTCAGAGGTAATGAACATACTTTAGTTATAACATTAGCTTTGCCAGAAGACTTGGCCTAAGTAAGAACTTTCACGCTTTTGGTTTTGCTAGAGTAAGTTGTATAACAGCTGCCTTATAAGTGTTCCTGAGCACTACTGTCTGACCGAAATCATTAATTTTGTAACAAAAATTCCACTAGCAGTATTAATCTGAAAATTGATGAATTGTTTAAGCCCCAATCTCTCTTCAACGAAAATTACGGCCAAATTGTACAATTACAAGACAATAAATTCATATAGAATAGACTTAAGGGGAAGTAAAGGAGTTAGAAAAGTACCAGCTGGTAGATCATTCTTGTTTCTGCTGTACTTACGGCGACCGTGTCTCTGTTCATTCACGTCCTTTCCAGCTTCTTCAACACTGTTGTTCAAAAACTCCGGCGGCCCTGAAATCTCCAATAATTTCAAACATAAATGTAATAACATGAAAAAAGGATACAGCTTTCTTAGAGGTAAATAATTAAGGAAATTAATTTACTTCGGAGAAGGCGTCAAGAGCAGAGGGGAGCAAGGAAGATGAAGAAGGATTAGGGTTAAAAAAGGGTTTGTAACGATTCTGTGGAACGTCATCTTTTTGGTCGTCGTCGGAGTTGTCGTAGTGAGGTTCTTCTTCTTGTTCTTCTTCTTCCTCCGACGAGGAGTAGCTTTGTATGAGTGACAAACTCATCGTCACCGGCCGGCAGGATCCGAAAAAGACCGTCTAGTCAAGACACCAATAGCTTGGCAATTATCCTTTTGCCACGCCGCAACACACAAATTGCAAAACTGCTTACCTACAAGATACAAGTATACAACTATGTTCAATTTTTTTATCTTGTTAAAATTCTCTCATTTTAAATTTATGTATGAATTCTGATATAAACTTTAAAATATTGGCTTAGTTGGTCACATATTTCACTTGAATTATTTCACTTAACACTTCTATCACTTTAAATTTGAATTATTAATATAATTTTTCGATAATTAGCTAAGAATATAAAATATGTGAAATTCATTAGCGGTGACATAATAAAGTAACAAATTAAATGATGACATTTGAGATATGGATTGTCACGATCCAAAAGTCAAGGTCATGATGGTAATGTAATGACCCGATTGGTCATTTTTAGAAATTTATCATTTTTCCCTCCCAATATCGACCCCGAGTCTTTTATGTTTGAGTTTAGAGTTGGTTTCCAAGCTTTGAGTAAAAAACTGAGAATTTGGTAAGTTTTGAGTTGGAAAGGCTTAAGTTGTTAAGAAAGTGGTTTTTGGAGGCTTTTGGAATTTCGAGTGTCGGAATTGAATTTCGTCGATTCCATCAGTCCCGAAATGTGAAATCTAATATGTGAGAGTGGTTGGTTTCCGATTCGAAGTCTTTTTGAGGATTTGAATTCATAAGTTGTGAAATTGTGGAAATTTAGCCTTTGGGTTGACTTTGGTCAACATTCGGGATTCAGATGCTTGGATCGAAATTCCGAGAGTTCTATTGGATTCGTGGGATGATTTTAGTTCTAGGTGAGGCCTTGGTTGATTTTTGAGAGGTCCCGAATTTGTTTTAGCCTTTTTAGGCGTTGAGTTAGTTTCTTGTGGTGTTCACGGATGTCGGGTCAAGAAGGCCTCAGATTCGTGTTTTGATGGTTCCATTAAATTCGAAACGTCGAGTGTAATTGATTTGCATATATGATTTGTGTGCACGGAGTTCCGGAGATTTGTATGATTTGCAACTTCAATCTCTAGAATGCTTCACTCACTTTTGCAGTGACAATTTTAAGCACATTGAGTTCCCTCAGTTACGAAAAATGACCTTCAATGAGTTACCCGAGTTTTAAAATTTCTGTCCTACAACCAATAACTCCATCACGGACTCAAATCCTCTTTTTGATGAAATGGTTTGCTTCTTATCATGAAAAAAAAAGAATAACTTTTCTAAATATGAAACCAACTTATTTTTTCAGTTTTTATAGCCCTACATAAAGTCTTTTTTTTAATCTTTCCTTATATAAATGACTCAAATATACTCTTTTTTTCCAATAAAGTGAAAAATTAATTTTAGATTAATTGTTTTATTTGTTATTTAAAAAATTCATATAGGGCTATATTTGATCCTTCTCACATGTGACTTTTTTTTAATTCAATAGCTAATTTAAGTTTTAAATATCTAAGATCTATTTGCTTATCATTATTTCAGTTTCTTATCTAATTTTATTTTTTTAGTGGGAAAATAAATAAATATGGAAAAACAAGAAAAAAGTAAGAACAAATTTTAGACTTTTTTTTTTTTGCAGCCATATTATAATTTATTTTTGAAAAGGATAAAAAAATCCTTAGATTATGTGAAATGAACAAAAATGTCCTCTGTTTATAGTTTCGTCCAAAAATGTCATTTCCCTAAATACTTTGGTTCAAAATATCATTGATGTTAATAGTTTGGTCCAAAATGTTCTATTATTTCTAAATAAATCAAAAATTTCCTACTAAACAAAACTTATTCCTAATAAAGATATACTTTTAAAGAACCCTATTCTTATTTATTTTTTAAAATTTTAAAATCACTTTAACTAATAAAAATGTAGGAAATAATTTTTTTCTTCCTAATCTCATTTTCTCCATTAAAATAGAATAATTCATGTACTCTTTTAACGGATAATATATGTCATATATATAAATCTGTAGTAAATCTATTATTAATTTTTATTTAAATAATTACAATAATATAAGAAATATTTTTAATTTAATTTTTTTCTGAATTGAAGTAGGATAAACATTTGCTGATATAAAAATATTATTAGGAAAAGAATGCGTTAAAAAAAATCATATATTTATTTGGAAAACATGACAACTTTGATTCATTAAGTAACAATAAAGGCATTTTTGGAACAAATTATAAAGGATGACATTTTTGTTCACTAGTCCTTGAGAACGTGCGTTATTGAGTTATTATATAGAAAATGCTGAAATTAACAATATTAATTTTATCATTTACATTATATTCATTAAATAAAATCCATAACAGTGGAATGTTGCATTTTCCATCAAGCAAGAAATATGTGAAGCTAATTAAGATAATATAATCTGTAATTGTCACACCTCGAGCCTACACCCTGGACGTGGCCGGCACTCGAGAACCATTACTGGTCCCCAAGCAAACCTTTGGCCTGGCTCAATAATCAGCGGAAGACTTACTCAACAATATAGGAACTCAAATGTCTCAAATACATAACTCAGAATATTTAGAAAAACATTCAACTGGCCAAAAAAGGCAACTCAAGTCTTAAACATTTAACAATGGAAATGAAAAAAATCCTCGAAACACTACTGTCTACGAAGCCTCTAATAACTATGAGGGAAGTCGAGACAAGACCCACAACATCCTAACAAGACTGAAAGTAAAATGTGGAACCCTGCTAAGCAAGGAGGCTCACCAAAACAACTCTGGAACTGCAAGTGGTATCAACAAAGCGCCTGTTGATGACCCTGATTACCTATATCTACATCATGAAAGATGCAGGCCAAATGACGTCAGTACATTGAATGTACGAGCATGTAAGGGGAACTCTAAAGCACAGACAAAAGCTTGAACTGATAAAAAAGAAGAACATACTCATCTCAACTCAACTCGACTCAAGGATACTCAACTCAATTCAATATAAAGGCAACCATAAAGATGCAGTATAAAGAAAGCTTTTAAAACAATAGATAATAACTCAATGTATTTAGAAGTACATTAATAACTCTTACTCTTATTTGGGAGATTCTCTAACCGACAACCATCACTATGAGCTATGTGATGATACTACGTCTCGCCTACGTTCCCAGAACTGTCCTATACATTGCTGGAGTATAAGACATCCTCAACAAAGTGGATCCACTAAGCTATGTTTAAAAGCAATAAGGAATCATCTAAAAAGTATGACCCTTCACCCATGTTGGCATACATGGTTTATGAGGACTTTGAGTTATATGAACTCGTTCCCATATCGGTGCTCAATACTACTCCCAATAATATAAATCATGCTCATATGTTTTAAAAAATAAATTTCCTTATCCTCAAACTTTGAGATTATTACTCAAAAGGTTCTCTTAAAAGAGATAGTGCTAAAAAACTCCTCATGAACTCATTTGGAAATCAAAGTTTCCTCTCATTTTAAATGTAAAACATTTACTCTTGGAAATACTTAGTTCCCTTATATTCATTTTGAAAACACGAACTCAACTCTCCTCATTCTCATACTCATTTACTCAAGTCTTAAAACAAGTTGTAAATAATTGTAAAAGACTTTTCAAAATGACTCAAAAGACTTTCTCTAACTTTACTCTTAATTCTATCTTGAATTGGAAATGTGAATTCAAGATTTATGATTTGGAATGTAGGATCTCTCGATGATTTAGGAAGGTTAAGATAGTTTATCATAAGAAATGAGCGAAGACACAAATTGGTCAACATTGGCGCGATGCGGAGATGGAATTAAATTTTTGGTCGCGAAATAATTTTTGAGACAGAGGACTCCGTATCCTCTTCGCGACGCGGACCTGGGCACGTATTTTTGTCTGATCTTTTCTTCCTCTCCCAAACTCATACTCACTTAAGTTCAATGGTCCAATTTCACGAAAATTCACAAATCCAGAACACTTTCAATGTAACCCACACAAAACTCAATCAAGAGACTCAACTATTACGCAAAAACCTCACCTCAAGGATTTCAAGACTTCAATTATCAATTTTTAACTCAAGAACATCTCAAAAACTCAATAACCAACTTCAAGAATGAATTCATGGGTAAAAGTTTACATGATTGGCGTGAGGGCGAACAAACTCAACACTATGAAAGCTTACATACCTCGAAAGAATCAAATTCTTGGTGAAAATCCTCAAAGATCGCAAGTAATCTTGAACGCTTGATGTTTTTCTCCCTTTCCTCCTCTTGAACTTTGCCCTAACCTTCCAAACGCTTTTAGACTTTAGCGTAAACTGATTTTAATCAGCTTTGACCCCTAATTTGGGTGGAAAATGTGTGGACTTAGTGGGGTAAGGAAAAGACCAAAATACTCATCCTTAATTTGGATGAATTTCCTTAACTGGACAGGCTGAACTCAAATGGGCATATCTCCCTCATCCGAACTCAGAATTTAGTAAACTTGATGGCGTTGGAAAGAGGACTCAAAGATCTTCCATTTGATATCTCATGGGCCACCTAACTCATCTTGTGCTGAAAGTTATGGTCATTTGAAGTTGACCCAAAACTCATAATTGAAGACTAACTTGCAAAATTCTCAATTTAGCTATTTCTAGTTTATCTCTTTCTAAGACCGAGGTGTTACAATATCTCCCCCTTGGAAACATTCGTCCTCGAATGAGATCACTCTAAATAGAACTAAGGGTGGAAACATCTAACACCCAACATGCAATTTTAACATAACATAACATATCAATTCCAAGAGTGTTTTACAAAAAGTCATTACCTTGGTCTGGAATTTTTCCGGAAGAAAAGAGGTGTGGGCATCTCTTCTTCATATCCTCCTCAGCCTCCCAAGTAGCTTTCTCAAAAACTGATTTCTCCATAAGACCTTGATTGATGCTACCTCCTTGGTCCTCAACTTGTGAACTTGACGATTAGATATCTCAATGGGTATTTCCTCATAAGATAGGTTATCCTTAATACCAATATTCTCAGTAGGTATAATAAGTGAAGGATCGCCCATACACTTCTTCAACATTGAAATGTGGAATACCGGATGGACTGCTGCTAACTCTAACGGCAGCTCCAACTCATAAGCTATATTGCCAATCCTCTTGAATATCCGTAAGGACCAATATACCAGGGGCTAAACTTCCCCTTCTTGCCAAACCTCATAACACCCTTCATGGGTGAAACCTTCAAATAAACCCAATCGTCCACCTCAAACTTCAAGTCTCTTCTCCTAACATCGGTATAGGATTTCTAACGACTTTGCGTTGTTTTCAACCTTTCTTGGATGATCTTCACTTTCTCCATAGCTTGATGAACTAAGTCTTGCCCTATCAACCCAGCTTCCCCAACCTCAAACCATCCAATAGGAGATCTACTTCTCCCATAAAAAGCCTCATAGGGAGCCATCTGGATGCTGGAGTGATAATTATTGTTGTAATGAAACTCTATTGGAGGTAAGTGATCATCCCAATTACCCTTGAAATCAATCACACACGCCCTCAACATATCCTCTAAAGTCTGAACCGTACACTTTGCTAGTATGAGGATGGAAAGCAGTACTAAGGTTCAACTTCGAACCCAAACCTTTCTGGAAAGACTTCAAAAATTATGCGGTGAATTGCACAACTCTATCTGAAAGGATAGACACCGGAACTCTATGAAGTCTGACTATATCTCGAATCTATAATATGGCATAATCTTCTGCTGAAAAGTAGTCTTTACCGGTAAGAAATGGGCTGATTTAGTCATCCGATCTACAATCACCCAAATCGAATAATGCTGTCTGCGAGACCGCGACAAACCAGTAATAAAATTCATGTTGATCATCTCCCCCTTCCATTCTGGAAGATCTATGTTCTGAGCCATACCACCGGGCCTTTGGTGCTCTACCTTGACTTGTTGGCAATTCGGGCACTTAGCAACGAACTCTACAATACACCTCTTCATACTACTCCACCAATAGACTTCTCTCAAGTCACAATACACCTTTGTGGAACCCGGATGGATAGAATATCTGGAGCTATGAGCTTGCTCCATGATCCTCTCTTGAAGTTCATCCACCTTGGGTACTCACAATCTACCTTGATACCTCAATACACCATCTCCCCCTTGTTCAAAAGCCATCACTTTCTGCTTATGAACATTTGCCTTTAATTCAAGCAAAATAGGGTCTTGGTCTTTTTTCTCTTTTATTTCAGACACTAATGATGATTCAACCCCATTCATCACCACCACTCCACCTTCATTGGAATCCATTAACCGGACTCCCAATCGTGCAATTATGTGCACATATCTTGATAACTCCTTCTTGTCTTCCTCAACATGGGCATTACTACCCATAGACAATCTGCTCAAAGCATCAGCAACAACATTAGCCTTACCTGGGTGATAGAGAATACTCATGTCATAATCCTTGAGTAACTCCAACCACCTCCTCTGTCTGAGATTAAGCTCTTTCTGACTGAATACATACCGAAGACTAGTGATCGGTGAACACATCTACATGAACACCATAGAGATAGTGACGCCATATTTTCAAGGCAAACACTACAACAACCAAATCTAGATCATGTGTTAGGTAGTTCTTCTCGTGAATCTTAAGCTGTCTGGAGGCATAAGCTATAACTTTTCCATTCTGCATCAATACACAACCTAGTCCAACTCTGGACGCATCACAATACACAACAAAGCCTTGTGTACCCTCCGGTAAGGTCAACATTGGGGCAGTAGTCAGCCGCATTTTCAATTCCTGTAAGCTTTTCTCACAAGCTTCAGACCATTGAAACTTTGTTGTCTTCTGAGTCAACTTTGTCAACAGGGATGAAATAGATGAGAACCCCTCGACAAACCTTCTATAATAACCAGTCAATCCCAAGAAACTCCTAATATCAGTTGGAGATGTGGGTCTGGGCAAGTTCTACACTACCTCAATCTTCTGAGTGTCAACTTGAATCCCTTCACCAGAAATAATGTGGCCTAAGAACGCCACTGACTCAAGCCAAAACTCACACTTGGAAAATTTTGCATACAACTCTCTATCTCTAATAGTTTGGAGATCTACTCTGAGATGACTAGCATGATCCTCCTCATTCCTCGAATAAATTAGAATGTCATCGATAAACACGATAACAAACATATCAAGATATGGTTTAAACACTCTGTTCATAAGGTCCATGAACGCTGCAGGAGCATTAGTCAAACCAAAAGACATAACGAGAAACTCATAGTGACCATAGCGGGTCCTGAATGTTGTCTTTGGAATATCACTTTCTCTTACTCTCAACTGATGATAGCCAGTTCTGAGATCTATCTTAGAAAAACATGTGGCACCCTGAAGTTGATCGAAGAGATCATCAATTCTCGAAAGGGGATACTTATTCTTTATAGTGACTTTGTTCAATTGGCAGTAATCAATACACATCCTAAGAGAACCATCTTTCTTCCTCACAAATAAGACCGGAGCGCCCCAAGGTGAGACACTTGGTCGAAGAAACCCTTATCAAGAAGGTCTTTCAACTGCTCTTTTAACTCTTTCAACTCAGCGGGAGCCATTCTATATGGCGGAATGGAGATAGGTCGAGTATTAGGAAGAATATCTATACCAAAGTCTATTTCTTTCTTAGGAAGGACTCCAGGAAGATCATCTAGAAAGGCCTCTGGAAACTCACTCACAACTGGAACTGACTGAATAGGTGGTGTCTCAACACTAGATTCATTAACTCGGATTAAGTGATAGATGCACCCTTTAGAAACTAACTTTTCGGCCTTAAGGTACGAAATAAAATTACCCTTAGGCACTACTGAACTACTCCTCCACTCAATAGCTGGCTCATTAGGAAACTGGAACTTAACTACTCGAGTTCTACAATCAACTGAGGCATAACCAACATGAAGACAGTCCATACCTAGAAAAACATCAAAGTCCACCATATCTAACTCGACTAAGTCATCCATGGAGTCCTTGTGACTAACAAAAATGGTACAATCACGATAAACTCTCTCAGCTAGAATAGACTCACCAACAGGTGTGGAAACACTGAAGAGATCAAGAAGTTTCTCGGGAAGAATATCAAAATTCATAGCAATATATGGAGTCACAAAGGATAGACTAGCACCTGGATCAAGCAATACATATACATCAAAAGTAAAGACTTTGATCATACCAGTGACAACATCTGGTGAATTCTCTTGCTCTTGGTGTCTGGTAATAACATACAGACGGTTTGCTCTTCCGCCTGTCCCTGAAGTAGCTCCTCTAGGTGCAGCTCTATCTGGCGGAGCCGTTGAAGAAGATTGGGCTCTATTGACCCCATTACCACTACCCTGTCTGTTCTTAGGGCACTCTCTCATGAAGGGACCTATCTGACCACACTTGAAGGAACCAGTGGAGCCATCACGACATGCTCCTGGGTGGTTCCTACCACACTTAGCACATGCAGGAGTCCAGTTGGCCCCTTGTGCCACTCTACCTTGAGATTGAGCAGGTCGAGCATTGAAGTTCTGCAATTTCTTATTCCTGAACTCACCTCTGTTATTTGGTGCAAATGCACTAGCAGATGATGAAGCAAGTCCAGTTGGATTTTGTTGAAAAGACGACCAGTTCGCTTTGTTGGTCTTTTGCTACCCGGACTCATTACCTGTTGTCTTAGCCTTCTTGCTGCGGAACTTCTCCCTATCTCTCAACTTGTCTTCCTCAACCTGCTGCACATGGATCATAAGCCTTGCTATATTTATGTCCCCTATCAAAATTGCAGCCTTACCCTATTTTCTTGACAAACAAGACAACCAAACACAAACAAGCTCATCCTACTCCTCATATCAACAACCATCTCCGGAGCATAACAGGACAGTTGAGTGAACTTGAGGTTGTACTCATGCACACTCATGGATTCCTGGTTAAGAGTGAGGAATTCTCTTACCTTTGCCTCTCTCAGCTCACGAGGAAAGAAACACCCCATGAAGGCACTTTCAAACACAACCCAGCTCACAATTGGTGCCCTTTCAGCCCTGCTCTTCTTCCATTGGTCGTACCAAATCCTAGCCACACCCTTGAGCTTGTATGCAACTAACTCCACATGCTCAGTATCTGCAACATGCATCACCTCAAATACTTTCTGCAACTCTTCTACAAAGTTATCCGGATCCTCCGTGACACTTGAACTTGTGGAGTCCGGAGGATTCAACCTCAAGAACTCACGGATCCTAGATGTATCAGCCACATCTTGTCGAACCCCTCTCTATTGCCCAGCTTAGTTGGTCACCACTTGACTCAACATCGGGATAGCATCCCGGAACTCAACATTAGTGACCTGTCCTTGGGGTTGCACTTCTAGTGCATTGGGGACTCCTTGATCCTGAGGATAAACATTCCTCCTACCAGGACGACCTCGAAAAACTCTTCGTGGAGGCATGATCGGAAAGATACACGCAAGCACGAATTAGAAGAAAACTTTTATAGAGTTGAACTCTATCACACGAAAAGAGTATGAAATAAGTGAGATAGTTCCTATATGTTGTAGGCTCCTAATTATAGATGTGGCGCTCTTCACACCAATAACCAGGACTCTACAGACACAGCTTCATATACACCCTAGGACTCTTGAACTCTGGGATCTAATACCAAGTTTGTCACACCCCGAGCCTACACCTTGGATGTGGCCGGCACTCGAGAACCATTGTTGGTCCCCAAGTGAACCCTTGACCTGGCTCAATACTCACCGGAAGAGTAGGAACTCAAATGTCTCAAATACATAACTCAGAATATTTAAAAAAACATTCAACTGGCCAAAAGAGGTAACTCAAGTCTTAAACATTTAACAATGGAAATGCAAATACTCCTCAAAACACTACCGTCTACGAAGCCTTTAATAACAATGAGGGAAGTCGAGACAAGACCCACGACATCCTAACAAGACTGAAAGTAAAATGTGGAACCCTCTGAAGCAAGGAGGCTCACCAAAGCAACTCTGGAACTTCAAGTGGTATCAACAAAGCGCCTGTTGATGACCCTGATTACCTGTATCTGCATCATGAAAGATGCAGGACAAATGAGGTCAGTACATGGAATGTACGAGCATGTAAGGGGGACTCTAAACCACATACATAAGCTTGAAATGATAAAAAGAAAGAACATACTAACCTTATCTCAACTCAACTCGACTTAAGGATACTCAACTAAGAAATACTCAACTCAATTCAATATAAAGGAACTCATAAAGATGGAGTATAAAAAAAGCTTTTAAAATAGTAGATAATAACTCAATGTATTTGGAAGTACAATAATAACTATTTTACTCTTATTTGGGAGATTCTCTAACCGACAAAAATCACTATGAGTTATGTGATGTTACTACGTCTCGCCCATGCTTCAAGAATTGTCCTATACCTTGCTGGAGTATAAGACATCCTCAACTAAGTGGATCCACTAAGCTATGCTTAAAAGAAATAAGGAATCATCTAAAAAGTATGACCCTTTACTCATGTTGGCATACATGGTTTATGAGGACTTTGAGTTATCTGAACTCATCCCCATATCGGTGCTCAATACTACTCCCAATAATATAAATCATGCTCATATATATTTTTTTTAAATATTCCCTCATTCTCAAACTTTGAGATAATTACTCAAAAGGTTCTCTTAAAAGAGATAGTGCTCAAAAACTCCTCATGAACTCATTTGGAAATCAAAGTTTCCTCTCATTTTAAATGTAAAACATTTACACTTGGGAATACTTAGTTCTCTTATATTCATTTTGAAAACATGAACTCAACTCTCCTCATTCTCATACTCATTTACTGAAGTCTTAAAACAATTTGTAAATAATTGTAAAAGACTTTTCAAAATGACTCAAAAGACTTTCTCTAACTTTACTCTTAATTCTATCTTAAATTGGAAATGTGAATTCAAGAGTTATGATTTGGAATGTAGGATCTCTCGATGATTTAGGAAGGTTAAGATAGTTGATCATAAGAAACGAGCGAAGATACAAATTGGTGAACACTAGTGCGACTCGGAGATGGAATTAAGTTTTTGGTCGTGAAATAATTTTTGAGATAGAGGACTCTGTATCCTCTCTGCGACGCGGAGAGGGGGGTAATTTTCTGGGGACTAAATTTTAAAGCGCCTCCGCGACGCGGACCTAGGCGCGTATTTTTACCCGATCTTTTCTTCCTATCCCAAACTCGATTCAACTCATACCCACTTAAGTTGTATGGTCCAATTTCAGGAAAATTCACAAACCCAGAACACTTTCAATGAAACCACACAAAACTCAATCAAGAGACTTAACTAATACGCAAAAACCTCACCTCAAGGATTTCAAGACTTCAATTGTCAATTTTTAACTCAAGAACTCAATAACCAACTTCAAGAATGAATTCATGGGTAAAAGTTTACATGATTGGCGTGAGGGCGAACAAACCCAACACTATGAAAGCTTACATACCTCGAAAGAATCAAATTCTTGGCGAAAATCCTCAAAATCTTGAACGCTTAAAGTTTTTCTCCCTTTCCTCCTCTTGAACTTTTCCATAACCTTCCAAACGCTTTTAGACTTTAGCTTAAACTGATTTTAATCAGATTTGACCCCTAATTTGGGTGGGAAAACGTGTGGACTTAGTGGGGTAAGGAAAAGACCAAAATACTCCTTCTTAATTCGAATGAATTTCCTTAACTGGACAGGCTGAACTCAAATGGGCATATCTCTCTCATCCGAACTCAAAATTTAGCAAACTCAGTGGCGTTGAAAAGAGGACTCAAAGATCTTGCATTTGATATTTTATGGGCTACTTAAATCATCTTGTGCTAAAAGTTATGGTCGTTTGAAGTTGACCCAAAACTCATAATTGAAGACTAACTTGCAAAATTCTCAATTTAGCTCTTTCTAGTTTAGCTCTTTCTAAACTTGGCTCTTTCTAAGACCGAGGTGTTACAGTAATGGTATGAATATGTCGATATAACTTATCCTCAATAATGTCTCATTACACGCTTTACGTGTAGATCCCATGTCCTTCGTATATTATGACATGTAAGACATGTGTGTCTACTTGTTTAATTTTATACAAGTTTAAGTGTCTACTTGTGCACACTCAAAGTTAGAGGGCATATTTGTCCGTTGAAGAAGTGTTAAGGGTCATGTTTATGTATTATGCCTTTAGTATATAATACGATGATGATTTCAAATAGTTTAAGGGCATTTTGACTCTTTTTCGTATATCTTTTGTATATGCAAAAAAAAATGGGACATCTATGATAAATTTTAAAAGTAGATAAGTGAAACCCAGAGGGAAAATGGGAAAATATATGACTCAACTTTGGGATTTAGAGCATATACACCTTTCGTTAATAAAGTGGTAAATATATACCTCCCGCATCTAATAAATAGGGCATATTTACCCTTTTCGTTAACAAATCTATAGTTATTTAATTTAAAAAAATATATAATAGTGGTTTCTTAATTTCAAAAATGTCACGTGGCTTTCATAAATTATCTCACTCTTTTTATCCCTCTAGACCCGGCCAAATGGAAAATAAAATATAATGTGTTTGAGATGCTTTAAAAACTTTTTTTTAAATATGAATGTTTGCAGGTTTCTTGTCCCAACCTGGAAGAGCTAACAATCTGGAAACTTGAAAGCATAAGTGCTCTATGCTCTCACCAACTTCCAATTGCCTACTTCAACAAACATGATATATTAGAAGTATCAGATTGTGGAAAATTGAGAAACTTGGTGTCTCCATCACTGGCCAGAGGTGCTTTGAATCTCCGAATACTAATTATAGAAAATTGTGAGTCAATGGAAGAAGTGATCACAAAAGAGGAACAACAAGGAGAAGGAATCATGACTTTGTTTCCCCGATTGGAATATCTGGAGCTTCAGAGCCTGCCTAACTTGGAGCATTTCTTTCTGACATAGCATGCTCTTCAATTTCCATTTCTCGTGGGAGTGATGATTGATGAATGCCCCAAAATTAAGACGTTTGTCCAACAAGAAATACCTGTGAGTACACTGAGTCTCAAAAGTGTAAACTTTGATGATGGGGTGAAAGTAGATGATGTGAATAAATGGATACAACAGATGTTCAATTACAAGGTTTGTCTTATTCCGCTAGCTGTATAACTAATTGCTACATATTCAACTTACTTTTACTTAATAAGCTAGTCATCTCTCTTCTATTGCATTCTCTGTTTCCTGCAGGAACAAAAAGCTAGTGATGGCGACGAACAGTGGGTGATCCATGATTTTTAGTAAAAACATATAAGTGCTGCTATCCAAGATAGAACACATAACCTCAAGCAGTTTTTGAAACCCCTTAACCACTACACTAAACATTCAACTTTTATCAAGAGGTATCAACACTTATATATATACTAGTCCTGGGAACGTGTGTTGCACGTTTGTCCCCTAATTTACATTAGAAAAGTTAATTTATATAAGTAAATATATCATAGTGGAGCGTACATAAATTCATCACTAAGTTCAAACCTAAGTCCCTTTGTATGTAAGCTTGACATAAGAATATAACTCTTCACAAAATATAGCATGAAAATCTTGTGCCAGATGTTGGAGGTTTGATATTTTTAATGCTTCATGAAAAACAAACCTTTTATTATATCAGAAGAATTAATGTATTTTAATTACTATACGTAAGTTTTAATAATCAAAAAAGAAATTGACTGTAAAAAATATTTATGTGCACGGGGTTGTTAATTCTAAATCTTCAATTACCCATCATTATTGAGTTTATGAGTTTAAATCAAGATTTTGGATTGATAAATTGAGGGTTTTGCATGAACTTAAGTTTTTGAAGTAAATTGGGATTTTGAACTGATTTCAAATCATTTTTCAAAATAATTTTCACTAATGAGTTCCTGAGTCCTTAAATATCATTTTCAAATATTGATTTTCGGATTCAAACATCCTTTTTGAAATTGAATTTTGAGATGATTGACCCATTCTTCTAAGTAATTGATGTGGGTATTGTTGTTTTTTTGGAAATTTATTGTGAATACTTGTTTGTTATAGATTGTGTAGCTTCAGAAGTGATTCAGAAGGAGAAAACTCAAGCATCATATTGAATGATTGATTGCTTTAAGCCAAGTGATGTACCATGTTACAGTACTTTTGACGCATTAAACTTAGAGTTTTGCATGAGTCTTGGGCATTTTGTTATTAGATATGACAGTGTTTTTGCTCGGATTTTCCAGAAAATAGATTTTGGAGCAGTTGGTGTTACAGTGTTGCAGCAACAGGATTTTTGCTGATGAACGATTTGACTTACGAGCCGTCATCTCTACGACGAGCCATAGGTAGGAGTCGCAGGTTGAAGTGCTGAGAATTGGAGCTAAGTATGGAACGAAGAAAGCACACTAACGAGCCGTACATAAGGAGTCGTAGAAAAGTTCAGAAAGAATGAGCTCCAGTACATGAACGACGGTTGAACAGGACAGGTCGCACATAGACTTACGAGCCGTAAGTCCTGCCTGTAGGAAGCACCACCAAATGATGGACCAACTGCTGACTGACGAAAGGTACCTACGAGCCATAGGAACTACTATGAGCCGTAGGTTACCAACCGCAGTTGACACTGCCCAAGCCAAATTTCCTTAGTCTTCCTTTTCCTACTTGGTTTAAGATTTATTTTCTACAAATATTAGTTGTATTTTTTTGTTTTTGGGTTGTTAGACGTTTTGAGATACTTACTTTTGGCTTTGAGAATTAATTTGCAAACACTTTTGGCATTTAATTCTTGAAGTTTGGTTGGTGAAGTTTGCATTTGTTCTTCAATTCGAGATTTCAGATTTCATCTATTCTAATTGTAAGTTCATGATGTATTATATTAACCCTAATATGAATTGTGAACACACAAGCATGAGTAACTAAATCCAAAACTAGGGTTGTGGAAACCATGATTAATTAACAACGTAAAACTAATAATTAAGTAATTCTAGAATAGTGTTTATGCATGTATTGTTAATCTCTTCATTTTGTATGCTTTTTAACGGTGCGCAACATTAGAACTTGCCTCATTCCTAATTGTCTGACCAACGAAGTAATGAATGAGAACGAGGTTAAACAATGGAGATTTACGTGATAATCCTCTATCTAATAGCCTGATCCAAATACGTGAGGGCTAATCTAGGGTCAAGGGTAAGGGTTAGTAAAGCATACACCCTTAGACCGACCAAGTTGTGTGGTGAAATTCCCTACATGGACGACCAATCACTTAGGAGATACCTAACTTACCGACTTTTCATGTTAAAGACTAGGAAAGAGTTACTATTATTAGGATTATTGCGTTAAGAACTTGTGGGGAACACATATGCCTAGTTTCATCTCATATTGATATTACAAACTGTGAATCTTGTTACTTGTTACTACAAATCAATCAATAACTATATTGTGTTACAAATCCCTTTTTTTTACTAAAATAAGCTGACTAAAAGTGCAATCAACGATAAATTAGCCAAAGTCTAGACTATATTCCTCGTGGAATCGACCCTAACCTCAGTCAGGTTCTTTATTTGACAACAACCACTTATAATTCTTTAGGGAGGTGTAATTTGGGCATATCAAATTTTGGCTTCAATCCGAGGAATGAGGCTTTTATATTAGATTAATTTCGTTATTGAACTTTAGTCAATTATTTCCTAATTTATGTTTGTTTTTGTTTTTAGTTTCTACAGGTTGTATTTGCAGTGTATGCCAAATACACGGAGTCAAGGCAATCCCCTGACCCCCTACGATCCCAAACTAAGAAAAACTCTACGAAGAATGGCCGGACGAGGTCAAAACCAGGGACTCAATGATGATCCAATCGGAGAGGGTCATGGGGATGTTGCTGGAGCACAACTTCCAGGAGTAGTGGAGGTGCCGAGAAACCTTCAGTATAAACCTCTGTTTGACAATGCTGAAAGAGTACAAAATCAGCAACCACCCGATGTGTATGATAACTACAGGGTTGATCATGATGCCCAGGGATCGACGGGTGCTATAGTTGTTCCCCCACTACCACCTAGACTTAAGTTCGCGGTTACTAGTAGTCTAATGTAAATGCTTACATCTAGAGGGTTATTCCATGATCTACCATCTGAAGACCCATATGCTCATCTGAGTCATCAACGTGTGTAGGAGCAGTGTGGAGAGGCCAGACTTAGACATGGGTGCAATTGTCTTTCATGAATTCCCACTATCGTTAACGGGTGATGCTACCATGTGGATATCTGAGCTGCCATATAATTCAATTTCCACATGGGTAGAGCTGCATAGAGTGTTTCTGGAGAAATATTTTCCATTGTCAAAGAAGTTGAACCTCAAGGATAAACTCAACAACTTCGTAGCCTTAAATGGGGAGTCAATCAGTGATTCTTGGGACAAATTTACAAGGTTCATGAGAAGTGTGCTGAACCATCGCATTGATGATACATCTCTCAAAGAGATCAAACACATTTCAAGAGATTGCTGAGAAACTTGAAATGATCTCCAAAAATAATAAGGTATGGAGCACTAGAACATCGGCTACTAGAAGGAGTAATTTTTCAATACAAGTGACACAAAACCAGTCCAATGATGATATTCATGAGGGGATGGCACAGTTGAGGATAGAGGTTGGCTTGGTGTTGAAACATGTGAGTGGAAATGCTGAGAAAGTGAATGCAGTGAACTATCAGACTTGAGCACCACCGGTTGATGAGTATATCTATGATGAGGATGCAAATTTTGTGAATGATCAGATAGGGGGGAGTTTCCGGACCAACGCCCAAGCATCCAATCAGGATAATTGGCGCCAAGGTCAAGGGAATCAAGTTTGCAACTATGGAAACTACAATCGCGAAGGAAACTATGTTTGTGATGGGAACTATAATCGTGACAACAACTACAACAGGAATGGGTATAACAACAGAAATGATAAGATTGGACCCTATGTTCTACCAAGGAATCGAGATGGAGGATCGAGTATAAGTCGCATTGAGGATATGATGAACAAGATGAGGAAAAGGTTTGACTCAACTGATGACAATGTGAAAGAGATGCGTACCGATTTTTCAGGTATTGGTTAGAAAGTTAAGTCACATGCAATATCAATTAGACAGATTGAGCAGCAGTTGAGCCTGTTATCTTCAAGTGCAAATCCGCACCAACAAGGAACACTTTCCAGCAATACTATTCAGAACCTAAAAAATGAAGGGCATTGTATGGCAGTTACTACTAGGGGTGGAAAGCAGATTATTGACCCTTTTATGCTGACTGGAGTGGAAAGTACGAAACATCCGGAAGAGGATGGAGTTGAGGTAGTTGTGGAGCCTAAAGATCAATATGGGAAGTAGGCTGAGGTGACCCCAAAGATCTCCCTATACCGAGAACTCCACCTCCCTTCCCACAAAGGTTGGTTAAGAAGACTGAAGAAGGAAAATGTTAAAGGTTCATATCCATGCTAAAGGATTTATCAATAAATGTTTCTTTAATTGAAGCACTTGAACAAATGCCTGGTTCTGCTAAGTTCATGAAGGATCTGGTGACTAAAAAGAGAGCTGTAAGTTTTGAAGGTGATGACAAGTTGCAGCATTATAGCGCTATTGCTACTAGATCTCCAGTGTAGAAGAAAGAGGATCCCAGAGATTTTACCATTCCATGTACCATTGGTATGTTGCAGTTTGCTAAGGAACTATGTAACTTGGGTGCAAGCATAAATCTGATGTCATTGTCTGTGTACAAGAAGTTGGGCTTAGGAGCCCCTAAACCTACTACAATGCCACTACTTATGGCTAATAGAACTGTAGAGAAACCGATTGGGGTGCTACATGATGTCCTTGTGAAAGTTGAGGCGTTCATCTTCCCCGCAGACTTTGTGATATTAGACTGTGAAGTTGACTTTGAAGTACCCATCATCTTAGGAAGATCATTCCTTGCTACTGGCGTGGTTTAATTGATATGGAAAGAGGGCAGATGAAGTTCCAATTGAACAATGAAGAGGTGGCTTTTAATATCTGCAGATTGATGAAGCATCAAAGTGATCTTAAAGTAGTGTCCGTGGTGAACTATATTGTTGAGGAGAAACCAGAGGTGTCCATTGAGGAGAGATTGGGTGTTGAAGCTCTAGCTGCCATGATCATGAACTTTGATGGAGAAGGTATTGCTGAATATGATGAGTTAGTTGCTGCACTAGATGAGGTAAATTTCACTCGTCGCCAACCAAAGAATCTGGATCTGGATTTGAAGAATCGAAACACTCCGCCTGTAAAACCATCTATTGATGAGCCTCCGGAATTAGATCTAAAGACCCTTCCATCTCATTTGCGGTATGTGTTCCTTGGCCAAAATAGTACTTTGCCAGTTATTATTGTTGTTGACTTGAATGAAGGGTAAGTAAAGGCGTTGATATTGGTGTTACAATGGTTCAAAAGGGCGATAGGATGGACTATTGCTGACATTATTGGTATTTCATCGGGTATATGCTCTCATAAGATTCAACTCATGCATGATAGTAAATCGAGTATTGGACACCAAAGGAGGTTGAATCTGCCAATACAAGAGGTTGTGAAAAAAGGAAATTATCAAATGGTAAGATGTTGGGGGTAGTATATCCGATTGCTGATAGTAATTGGGTGTGTCCGATTCAATGTGTGCCAAAGAAGGGAGGAATCACTTTGGTTCCTACTGTGAAGAATGAGCTCGTTCCAATGAGGCTTGTTATTGGTTGGAGGGTTTGTATGGATTATCGCAAGTTGAATGCATGGACTGAGAAAGATCACTTCCCAATGTCGTTCATCGACCAAATGTTAGATCGTCTTGCTGGAAAAGGTTGGTATTGTTTTCTAGATGAATATTCAGGCTACAATCGAATCTCCATAGCTCCGGAACACCAAGAGAAGACTACTTTCACTCATCCTTACGGGACATTTTCTTTCAAGAGGATGTCATTCGGGTTGTGTAATGCATCGGTGACCTTTCAACGTTGCATGATGTCTATATTTTCTGATATGATGAAAGACACTATCGAGGTATTTATGGATGATTTTTCTGTGGTTGGTGAATCATTTGATTATTGCTTGGTACATTTGGGTAAGTTCTAAAACGTTGTGAAGAATGCAATCTTGTGCTAAATTGGGAGCAATGTCACTTTATGGTGAAAGAGGGTATAGTTCTGGTCCATATAATTTCACAAAAAGGCATTGAGGTCTATAGAGCAAAGGTCGAGGTGATTGAAAAGTTGCCACCACCCATCTCCATGAAAGGTGTTAGAAGTTGTCTAGGGCATGCAGGTTTCTATAGGATGTTTATCTAAGATTTCTCAAAAATTAAACAGCCATTGTGCAAACTGCTCGAAAAGGAGACAAAATTTCAGTTTGATGATGCTTGTTTGAGAGCATTTGAGGGGCTGAAAGAGAAGTTGACTTCTGCACCAATCATTATTTCACCGGATTGGGGACAACCATTTGAAGTTATGTGTGATGCAAGTGGGGTGGCACTTGGCGTAGTATTTGGGAAAAGGCGAGAGAAGATTTTTCATCCCATACATTATGCGAGAAAAGCTCTAAATGTTGCTCAAAAGAATTACACGGTCATCGAACAAGAATTTCTTGTTGTAGTCTTCGCGTTTGAAAAGCTTAGATCCTATTTGCTGGGCACTAAAGTCATTGTGCACACAGATCATTCCGCATTGAGGTATCTTATGGAAAAGAAGGATGCAAAACCGAGGCTGATTCGATGGGTACTATTGATACAAGAATTCGACTTTGAGGTGAAAGAAAGGGAACAAAAAACTAAGTGGCTGATCACTTGTTGAGATTAGAGGAAGAGGCTATGTTGAGGTTAGCTAATGGAGTTGAGATAGATAATATGTTCCTAGACGATCAACTTATGGCTCCTTCCTTTGATCTTTTCCCTTGGTTCACAGATTTTGCCAATTATTTGGCAAGTGATTTGGTGCCGTCAGATTTGTCGTTCCACCAAAGAAGAAAATTCATGTCTGATGTGAAGAAGTTTTTTTGGGAAGAGCCTTACTTGTTTTGTGTTTGTGCTGATGGGATTATTCGTTGTTGTGTGCCTGAGGTAGAGATGATGAGTATATTGGAAGCGTGCCATTCATCTCCTGTTGGTGGCCATCATAGTGGTATCCAAACCGCTCATAAAATCTTGCAATGTGGGTATTATTTGCATACTATCCACCAAGATTCTCATGATTTCGCCAAGTTGTGTGATCGGTGCCAAAGAGAAGAAGGTGTTTCAAGGAAACAGGAACTCCCAATGACTCATATTCTGGTGATTTAACTATTTGATGTTTGGGGTCTTGACTTTATGGGTCCGTTTGTGAGTTCGAATGGGATGAAGTACATAGTTGTAGCGGTTGACTATGTGTCTAAATAGGTGGAGGCTGTCGCGCTTTCAAATAATGAGGGGAAGAGTGTCACCACATTTCTGAAAAACGAATATCTTCACTAGATTTGGTACACCAAGGGCGATTATTAGCAATGGAGGTTCCTACTTTGGTAATAAGATGTTCAAGGCGTTGCTTGAGAAGTATGGTGTTCGTCACAGCGTAGCAACTCCATATCATCCGCAGTCTAGTGGGGAAGTTGAAGTGTCAAATTGAGAAATTAAACAAATCCTTGCAAAGACTTTGAAGGCGAACATAACTGATTGGTCGAGAAAGCTTGATGATGCTCTATCGGCCTAACACACTACATTCAAAACTCTCATAGGTATGTCTCCGTACCAACTTATTTTTGGGAAGTCTTATCACTTGCCTGTAGAGCCAGAGCATAAAGCGAAGTGGGCACTCAAGAAGTTGAATCTAGATTGGGATGCTGCATCAAGTCAAAGGTTGAATGAGTTGAATGAGCTTGATGAGTTTCGCCTAAAAGCATATGAAAGTTCAGCCTTGTATAAAGAGAAGATGAAGAAGTACCCTGATCAAAAGATTGAAAAGTGTGAGTTTGCTCCTGGTGATTTGGTACTTTTATTCAACTCAAGGTTGCGCTCGTTTCCTGGCAAGCTCAAGTCTAACTGGACGAGGCCATTCAGAGTGGTCCAAGTGTTTTCACACGGAGCGCTTGAACTTGAGAATGAGGAAAGAACAAGATTTAAGGTAACTGGTCAAAGGATCGAAATCTACTTGGGTCAACCGGAAGAGGTCAAAGAGGTGATTGAAGAATGGGATCTTGATGAAGTCTGATTAATAAAGGGGTCTGCGTCATGCCACGATGTTAAATCAAGCAACCCAAGATGTAAAATCTAGCCAATTTAGAAGAGTTTTTTTGTTTTGGAAGATTTTCTATTGAATTTTATGTTTTAGTGAGTTTAGTCTTGGTTAGATTAGGGTAGTATAGGATCTGTGCCTAAAAAGAGTCAAGAAAATGTAAAAAAGAAGTCCTAATGTTTGCTACATGTGCAGGAAAGAAAGAAATATCTGGAAAATTATAAGTCCATAAGGTTCTATGGTTCCCATAGACAAGCCGTCGTTCAGTTGACGGACCGTAAATGGCATCCGTAGAATCTAAGGTCCAAATACAACTGCAGCTTTAAGTCTACGGTTCCACAGTATGAACCGTCGTTCATTCAACAGTCCGTAGTTTGCAATCGTTGACCCTAGGTATGTTGTCTAAATTTTACTAAGTGTAGAGGGACACAACGGAACCGATCTACGGACTGTCGAAGGGGAATCGTAAGTCCTACCAGTGGTCATTAATCGACCCGACCCGCGACCAATTTTTAAATAAAAATCATTATTCTTAATTCATTCCCCGTTTCCCTCTTCCCAACTATCACAACTCTTAAAATTAGTTACTCCTCCAGATTCCTACCCTTTCAATTCTATTTCCAACCTTTCAAAATCCCCCAAACCACTATATAATATTCCCCTCTCTCATCTTCCCCATTTCTTCTTACTTTCTCATAATCTCCCCTAAATTTTCTTCTTCTTAAATCAAAGATTGTCGGTCCGGATTCTAGCAAGTTGGTTATCAAGTCTAAGCACACACACTCACACAACTTCGAATTTCTTCTGAAAGGTACTGATTTTGAACCAAAGTAATTAAATTTTTAGTTAAAATAAAAAGTTGTTACTTGACCTTGGGTATAAATTGCTTGTTGAGTTTGAAAATATTAGTTAAAATGTACCCTTGGGATGAAATTAATGTGAGTGTTGTCGATTTTTGGTGTAATCATGTAATAATAGGTTTCTAGTTGTGTTCTTGACTTAGGGTGTTTATTTGATTACTTGTTGTGTGTTTAAATGCATGGCTAAAAACCCTAGGGATTAAAGAATAACATTAAAATATGTTGAAATGCATGTCCTAGAAGTGATCTAGATGTCTAAATGTTGAAATTGTGATGTTGGATGAACTGGGCAATTGAACTGTTGAAAAGTGAGATTGACGACCTTGACTTACGGCTCATAGGTTTACCTAAAGACCGTAGACCAGGTCTCGTCAGTCTGAGGCACAAATCAGTAGCCTAAGTCAGGAGTGATGATTTGACTTACGGTCCATAGTATCATAGATGGACTGTATTAGAGAATCATCATTCTGACTTTTGGGACCTAAATTATGACTTCCTTGCCTACGGTTGGGTCCTACGATCCGAAGAAGCTTCTACGACCCCGTAAGAACCAACCGTTGGTCCCAAAAGGACAGTGTTTCCTAAAAAAAAAGTTTAAGTTTATGTAGCTTTGTTTTCCTCCTTTCTTATTTTGTTTTGTATAGTTAGGTACTAATGTCATGACCCAGGGGTACAACCTAGACGTAACATGGCATACAAGACTCCGAGAGGCCTCATATAAGCCACTTAGCTTTCATATTCAAGATAATAGAAAAACGGCAAAATTTAAAACCATTTTCAACACAATCAAAGGTTTATAAAACGAAGGTGAAGTCTCATACTACTTGTCTCAAAACCATATAATACAAAAGAGTCATTGGGACACAACCCATACAATAATATTCAAAACATAAAATGAAAAGACATAAGGAAATGGTGGCCAAATCCTCGAATGCTATGAGGACTCACTAATCTTCAAGTCTTACCTCTACTAAGATCCTAGCCACGGGGATGAGAGTCGGGAACGCCGTACCCTACATTTGGATAAGAAATGTAGGCAAGAGTATGTGTTAGTACAAGAATGTACTAAATATGATAGCTTGCATAAACATCAACATAAACATAAGGGTTAGATAATATAAGTCATAAACATAATCAATGCATAAAGCAGATCATCATAACATAAAAGGAATACTTCATGAAGTAACCTCAAAGCATACTTAACCAAGACATGGATAATCGTCCACTAGTCTCACTCATCATAGTAGGCAACATTAGGCCATCATACAATCTCATCACCTATCATTCTCATCTTTAGCTTATCTTGTATAGACATGGGGAATCACCTCATTTCCTTCCTATAATGGCTCATGGGTAGTCGTCTCTTGCCTTACATAAATGCTAATGGGTAGTCGCCTCTTGCCTTGCTTATATGGTCATGGGTATTCACCTCCATGTCCATCTTATGGGATCACGGGTATTCGCCTCCATGCCCAACATCATATGACACGGGTATTCGCCTCCACATCATTCTATAAGGAAACATAGGTATTCGCCTCCATATCCTTTCATCATAAGACACAGGTATTCGCCTCCATATCTTTCAGTATAATATACGGGTATTTGCCTCCATATCTTTCTATAAGGGATCAACATTCATCAAGACCCACAACATTAGAAGAAAACCCTAACTCGAATTGGTGAATTACTACTTTTCAAATTGGGGAATCTTGGGGACTCAGTGGATGAAAGGATTCTGTCACGCCCCGAGGCTACCCCCTGGGTGTAAACACGGGACCTAGGATCACGAGTGACCCCAAGCTAACCCTTAGCTGGCATATCATAAGCATACTTAAAAAAAATATTATGCGGAAGCTTAAACATGAGATAAACTAAATAGTGGGGAATACCCAATCTAAGTCTGAATATATAAATACTGAAAAAAAATAGTTTAGAATACTGAACTATAACTCAAAAGCTAAAGTTGAATCTGTCTATGTCTGAAATAAGCTTCTAACTGACTAGAAATGCTAGGACATGTCCCCAGCTAACTCTAGTAAAAACTGAAACTAAAATAAAAAACTGAAATAGGAAATATGTCTATTGTCCTCGAAGAATGAGGACTCACCACTGAAGCTGCTGAACTGGAGATCGGGAACCGATCTATGCGTGATCTGGATGCTGAGGACCTGAACCTACATCACGAGAAGATGTAGCGCAGAGTATGCGTCAGTACTTTAAAGGTACTGAGCATGCAGGATAGGATAAAGCTGAACAATATATACATAACTGAATAAAGCATACTGATCAATGATATAATCTGAACATGATGGAAGTACTAAAATATACTGAATACTGAGCTAACTGAATGCAATGACCAAGTACATAACATGCTGAAACTGAAATGTAACTGGAACCTGGTAAAATGCACTAGAATCTGACTGTGGGAGCTACTAATAACCGATGTAAAACCAAGTGACCTAAACGTGGAGTCCGATGTATACGCCCCATCGAGAGGACCCAATATACCTTGCCAAGGGTATAGAGGCATGACTGGCCTGATCACTAAAATGATACCCACAGAAGGGACTTATAAACCTACGGGGGCACGTAGTTCTGGGACTATTTGGGTACGCTGAACGCTAGTCCACTCGGTCTAAACCTACTCCCAACAAGAAATATGAACAATGTAACATAATTAAATTGTACTGGATAGCTCGTTATTCTGACATGTTAACTAAGAATGTGACATTTATAACTGATAATGAAACATTCGAAATTTGAGGCATGTATATCTGTTTAAACTGACCTAGCTAGTATAATTCATGAAATAAACGAATCTACACCACTAGGATTCTGAATTTCATGGAAGAAACTAAGCAACAATATGAAAATCTGATTTGGATCATTCTAACAGCTAAAACCCAACAATTTCTAACATTCAAGAAAACCCTAGGTCTAGATAATATGAAGGGAATCAAGAATTAGACTGACTTATAGGGACCTAGTGGATGAAAGGAATCCACTAGTGAAATCCCACATACCTGGTGATGAATTCCATGGAGAAATCTTTCGATTTCGGGGCTGAAACTGATGAAAACCTGCTGCATTCTTGGAGAGGGGTTTGGTCGACTCTTTCTCCTCTTTCGTTCTAAGTTTTATGATTTTTTGGTGAAAGAATCGCTTAGGGTATATTCTAATTAAGTTACTAGGCTAAAACTGACCAAAACTATGTAGTTTAGGGGTTAAACAACGTAGTTTAGGTGTTCAACGCTTAGGGAAAAGACCAAACGACCCCTGACTTAAAAGCTGTCGGGGGTCACTGACGGGCCAGACCGACGGAGCGTGGATGGACCGACGGTTCGTTCTGGTCGGCCGTCATTCGGCGTCTGGGAGTTGAAGACTGGGGTTCCGAACCGCGGATCGTAGTCCCACCTACGGTCCGTAGGTCCTGGCGTGGTTCTGGGCTTTTCTGGAGATCCTGGGTAGCCGACCAACGAACCACACCTATGGTCCGTGGTCCCACCCATGGGCCGTGGGTGGCCACCGTCGGTGGCAATTGCAGGTTCTGTCAAGTCTGCAATTTGGTCTGATTCGGATACGACTGTTACATTATCTCCTCCTTGGGAACATTCGTCCTCAAATGAAGACTAAACTAGCTGAGTATGGAGGTAAAGAGTTGAAAACCCTACCACTAAGTACTGAAAACTAAAATCTAACTGAACTAAGTTCCAATAACATGCAAATATGCTGAAAATGCAAGACTAACTGAAGGAACCAAAATACTAAGACTGAATTTACGCAAGAGTAACTGAAAGAATGGGGAAGAACTATTACCTCAAGCTGGAGTGGAATCGGAAGGAAAGAGATGAGGATACTTGGCTTTCATGGCTGCTTCTGCTTCCCAAGTAGCTCCCTCTACGGACTAACTCCTCCACAAAACCTTAACTGAAGCGAATTCTTTGTTTCTCAACCTTCGAACCTGACGATCAAGGATTTCAACTGGCACATCCTCATAAGTGAGACTATCTTTCACAGCCACACTTTCCAATGGTACTATAGACGCTGGATCACCAACACATTTCTTCAACAAGGAAATGTGAAAGACTGGATGGACTGCTGCTAGTTCTGCTGGCAATTCTAACTCATAAGCCACTTTACCAACCCTTTTCAAGATTTTGTAAGGGCCTACATATGTAGGACTGAGCTTCCCTTTCTTGTCAAACCTCATCACCCGCTTCATAGGTGACACTTTCAGGAAAACCCAATCATCAATTTGGAACTCTAAGTCCCTTCTCCTTACATCTGCATAATACTTCTGACGACTCTGAGCTGTCTTAAGTCTATCTCTAATGAGCTTAACTTTCTCCATAGCATTATGAACCGAATCTGGTCCTATCAAGGCTGCTTCACCTACTTCAAACCAACCAACTAGAGATCTACATATACGCCCATATAATGCCTCATAAGAGGCCATCTGAATACTGGAATGGTAGCTATTATTGTAGGCCAACTCTATAAGAGGAAGGTGATCATCCCAACTTCCCTTGAAATCGATCACACAAGCTCTCAACATTTCCTCTAAAGTTTGAATGGTACGCTCTGCCTGTCCATCCGTCTGTGGATGAAATGCTATGCTGAGATTTACCTGGTACCAAGACCTTTCTGAAAAGACTTCCAGAAATGAGAGGTAAACTGAGGACCTCTATCTGAGATGATAGACAAAGGAACCCCATACAACCTGACTATCTCATTAATGTAAATCTTGGCGTAGTCCTCCACCGAATATGTAGTCTTGACAGCCAAGAAGTGAGCGAACTTAGTAACTTTGTCTACTACTACCCAGATGGAATCATATTGTCTGCGAGTATGAGGTAAACCTGTAATGAAGTCCATGTTGATCACTTCCCACTTCCATGTAGGAATGTTAATCTCTTGAGTCATACCTCCTGGTTTCTGATGTTCTACCTTCACCTGCTGACAATTCGGGCACTTAGCCACAAAATCTGCTATATCCCTCTTCATACCATCCCACCAAAAGATTTCCCACAGATCACAATACATCTTAGTGGCACCTGGATGAATAGAATACCTGGAATTATGGGCTTCTGTAAGGATCTTCTGTCTCAACTCATCCACCTTAGGAACACATAAACGAACCTAATAGCGAAGCACATAATCTCCCCCTTGGGAGAAAACCTCAACTTTCTGCTGATGAATAGCACCCTTCAACTGAAGTAATATAGGATCACTGTCTTGTTTCTCCTTAACCTCTGCTACCAATGAAGATTCTGACCTATTCTAAACTGTTACACCGTCATCTGATATGTTCATAAGGCAAACTTCTAAACGAGCAAGCCGGTGAACATCTTTCGCTGATTCCTTCATTTCTTCCTCAACATATGCTACACTACCCATAGATAGTCTACTAAGAGCATCAGCTACTACATTGGCCTTACCAGGATGGTAAAGCACATTCATGTCATAGTCCTTGAGGAATTCAAGCCATCTCCTCTGGCGAAGATTCAACTCTTTCTGGGTGAACACATACTGAAGGCTTTTATGGTCTGTGAACACATCTACGTGCACACCATACAAGTAATGTCTTCAAATTTTTAGGGCAAATGCTACGGCTGCAAGCTCGAGGTCATGAGTCAGATAGTTCTTCTAATGCACCTTAAGTTGTCTAGAAGCATAAGCTATAACATTACCTCGCTGCATCAACATACAACCTAAACCGACTCTGGATACATCACAATAGATCACATAACCGTCTAAACCCTCGGGTAGAATCAAAACAAGAGTTGTAGTCAACCTAGTTTTCAGTTCTGCAAAGCTCTTCTCACACTCATCTGACCACTGAAACTTGACCTTTTTTTGAGTCAGCTTAGTCAATGGAGAAGCTATGGACAAAAATCCTTCAACGAATCTCCTGTAATAACCAGCCAAACCCAAGAAACTTCTGATATTTGTAGGAGATGTGGGTTTGGGCCATTGCTTCACTACCTCTATTTTCTGAGAATCCACTCGGATCCCTTCGCTAGACACTATATGACCAAGTAAAGCAACAGATTGCAACCAAAACTCACATTTTCTAAACTTAGTGAATAACTGGTGATCTTTAAGAGTTTGCAGGACAACCCTTAAATGAGTCGCATGATCTTTCTCATTCCTAGAGTAAATGAGGATATCATCAATAAAGACGATAACGAAGAAGTCCAAATACTGCTTGAACACCTTGTTCATCAAATCCATGAAAGCTGCAGGAGCATTAGTTAGTCCAAAAGACATAACTATAAATTCATAATGACCATACCGTATTCTGAAGGCTGTTTTCGGGATGTCACTATCTCTGAGCTGATGATAACCGGATCTGAGGTCTATTTTTGAAAAATGACCAGCACCCTTAAGTTGGTCGAACAAGTCATCAATCCTGGGAATAGGGTACTTATTCTTAATTGTGACTTTGTTCAACTGCCGATAGTAAATGCACATCCTGAGAGAGCCATCTTTTTTTTCACGAATAACACTGGAGCACCCCATGGCGAAATATTGGGTCTGATGAAACCCTTATCTAGAAGGTCTTTCAACTGCTCTTTCAATTCCTTAAGCTCAGCTGAAGTCATTCTGTAAGGCGGAATAGAAATAGGCTGGGTATCTGGAAGGAGATCAATTCTGAAGTCTATTTCCCTTTCGGGATGAATTCCGGGAAGATCTTCTGGAAACACTTCTAGAAACTCACTGACTAAAGGAACTGACTCAAGAGTTGGGGTTTCAGAGCTGGAATACTTAACCCAAACTAAATGATAGATATACCCCTTGGAAATCATCTTTCTGGCCTTAAGGTAGGAAATGAATTGACCCATAGGCACTGAGCTACTACCCTTCCATTCTAAGACTGGTTTGCTTGGAAACTGAAACCGAACAACCCTGGTTCTACAATCGACTGAGGCATAACATGAATGTAACCAATCTATACCTAGAATGATATCAAAGTCTACCATTTCTAGCTCTACAAGATCTGCTGAGTTGACTTTCTAAGAGACTGAGATAGGGCAATTTCTGTAGACCCTTCTAGCTATAACTGGGTCACCTACTGGAGTAGAGACTGAAAAGGGTTCTGAAAGAGTTTCTGGACTGACACCGAAGTTCACTGCTATATAAGGAGTTACAAAGGAAAGAGTAGCCCCTGGATCTAACAAAGCATAAACATCTAAGTGAAAGAATCGTAATGTACCAGTGACCACATCAGGAGAATCTTCCTGATCCTGGCGAGCCTGGAGAGCATACAACCTGTTCTGGCACTGACCGCCACCTGTACTAGATGAAGCACCCTACTGAGTTGGGTGACCTGCTAGTGCTGTTGGAGCTGTAGACTAAGCCCTACTATTGTTACCTCCCTGTCCCTGCTTAGAAGACGGGCAATCCCTCAACCTGTGACCAGTCTGACCACACCCAAAACATCCTTCCTTTTCTGCAAGATACTCGCTCGGATGGTTCTTACCACACTTTGGACAAGTTGGGTATGTTCTGGTACCTGAAACACTCCCTGAGACTTAGAGGTTGATACCCTACCTTTCTGATCCTGTCGAAACCTGGAGAATGGAGCACTAGCTGATGAAGGTGCTGGAGCTGAAGATTTCTGCTGAAACTAAGAGCAATTTCCACCACCCGACTTCTACTGAGAGTACTCATAGTTACCTGTCCTAGCCTTTTTGTTGTCCTTAGCTATTTCTCTAAGCTTATCTCCCTCAACCTGCTGAGCATGAGTCATGAGCCTAGAGATGTTCATATCCTCTAAAAACATAGCATTTTTGCACTATGTTTTTACCAAATCGGACACTCCATATAGAAACTTACTCATATGTGCCCTCGAATCAGCAACCATATGAGGAGCATACCTGGAGAGTTAGGTGAACTTAAGTCTGTACTCTTGGACTGACATTGTACCTTACCTCAAATTCATGAATTCCTGAGCCTTAGCCTCTCTCAACTCTCTCGGAAAGAATCTGTCCAGAAAAGCTCCAGTAAAGCATTCCCAAATCACAGGAGCTGCATCAGTACCCCTGTTTTCCCTCCATTGTGTGAACCAAATGTGAGCCATATCCATAAGTTGGTAAGATGCCAACTCAACCCTATCATTTCCAGTTACCTGCATCACTCCAAAGATCTTTTTAACCTCATCAATGAAGTTCTGGGGGTCTTCACCAACTTGCGACCCTAGAAACTCAGGAGGATTCATTCTAACAAAATCACAGACCCTGGTTGCAGTTGACCCATGATTAGCATTGGGAGGAATTGGGGCCTGCTGATTGTTCTGGTTAGTCACACTCTGAGCCAAAAGCTGAATTGCATTTCGAAACTCTGCATTCGAAACCTCTTGATCTGGGACTGAAGGAACTGCGTTTGCATTCCTTGTGTTAGCTCTACGAGGAGGTATGATTTGAAACGCATAATGATGAGTTAGAAGTAGATCATACCCACGCACGATAAAAATAACAAGAAAGAGAAGTGTTTCCTATAACACTTCATAGCCTACCTCTCATTAGATGTGGTGCACTTCACACCGATGAAAAGGACTCTACTTAGTGTGGCTTTTCAGACATCCTAGGACTCTTGAACCTAATGCTCTGATACCAAGTTTGTCACACCCTGAGGCTACCCTCTAGGCATAAACACGGGACCTAGGATCATGAGTGACCCCAAGCTAACCCGGAGCTGGCATATCATAACCATACTTAAAAGAAATATTGTGCGGAAGCTTAAACATGAGATAAACTAAATAGTGGGGAATACCCAATCTAAGTCTGAATATATAAATATTGAAAAAAAGAGTTTAGACTACTGAACTATAACTCAAAAGCTAAAGATTAATTTGTTTATGTCTGAAATAAGCCTCTAACTGACTAGAGATTCTAGGACATGGCCCCAGCTAACACTAGTAAAAATTGAAACTAAAATAAAAGACTGAAATAGGAAACATGTCTATCATCCTCGAAGAATGAGGACTCACCACTGAAGCTGCTGAACTGGAGATCGGGAACCGATATATGCGTGATCTGGATGCTGAGGACCTGAACCTACATCACGAGAAGATGTAGCGCAGAGTATGCGTCAGTACTTTAAAGGTACTGAGCATGCAGGATAGGATAAAGCTGAACAATATACACATAACTGAATAAAGCATATTGATCAATGATATAATCTGAACATGATGGAAATACTGAAATATGCTGAATACTGAGCTAACTAAATGCAATGACCAAGTACATAACATGCTGACACTGAATATTGAAATGTAACTGGAACCTGCTGAAATGCACTAGAATCTGACTGTGGGAGCTACTAATAACCGACATAAAACTACGTGAGCTAAACGTGGAGTCCGATGTATACGCCCCATCGAGAGGACCCAATATACCTTTCCAAGGGTATAGAGGCATGAGTGGAGTGATCACAAAAATTATGCCCACATAGGGGACTTATAAACCTACGGGGGCACGTAGTTCTGGGACTATTCGGGTACGATGAACCCTAGTCTACTCGGTCTAAGCCTACTCCCAACTAGAAATATGAACAATGTAAAATAATTAAATTATACTAGATAGCTCATTATTCTGACATGCTAACTGAGAATGCTACATTTGTAACTAACAATGAAACATTCAAAATCTGAGGCATATATATCTGTTTAAACTGACCTAGCTAGTGTAATTCATGAACTAAACGAATCTACACCACTAGGGTTCTGAATTTCATGCAAGGAACTAAGAAACAATTTGAAAATCTGATTTGGATCATTCTAACAGCTAAAACCCAATAATTTCTAACATTCAAGAAAACCCTAGGTCTAGATAATATGAAGGGAATCAAGAATTAGACTGACTTCTAGGGACCTAATGGATGAAAGGAATCCACTAGTGAAATCCCTCATACCTGGTGATGAATTCCATAGAGAAATCTTTTGATTTCGAAGCTGAAACTGATGAAAACCTGCTGCGTTCTCTGAGAGGGGTTTGGTCGACTCTTTCTCCTCTTTTGCTCTGAGTTTTATGAATTTTTGGTGAAAGAATCGCTTAGGGTAGATTCTAATTAAGTTACTAGGCTAAAACTGACCAAAACTACGTAGTTTAGGGGTTAAACGATGTAGTTTAGGTGTCCAACGCATAGGGAAAAGACCAAATGACCCCTGACTTAAAAGTTGTCGGGGGTCACCGACAGGTCAGATCGACGGATTGTGGATGGACCGATGGTACGTTCTGTTCGGCCGTCATTCGGCGTCTGGGAGTTGAAGACTGGGGGTCCGAACCACGAATCGTGGTCCCATCTACGGTCCGTAGGTCCTGGCGTGGTTCTGGGTTTTTCTAGAGATCCTGGGTGGCCGACCAACGGACCACACCTACGATCGGTGGTCCCACCCACGGGCCGTGGGTGGCCACCGTCGGTGGTACCTGCAGTTTCTGTCAAGTCTGCAATTTGTTCTGATTCGGGTACGGGGTGTTACAGATTCCATGGATGAAAAGCCATCATACTTTGATTACAAAGCCCACAAATGCTTGAGGAATGGAGACTTGACCTAGATCCTAGCTCCAACACTTTCTTCTTCTTCAAGTTCTAAAGAGAGAAATATTTGAGAGAAGAACTTTGGGATTTCTTTTGGATTTTGGAAATAATGACTTGAATGGGTGAGTTTTGAGGTTAAAATCACTTATATAGGGGTCCTAGGATTGGGTAAAACGACGTAGTATTAATCTAATTAAAACTGAAAAAGACGTAATTATCCCCTAACCTACGGGGGGTTGCCTCATCTTCACGTGAGGCTCCACGAGCCGTGGTGCATACCACGAGCCATGGTGCCTTCCGTGGTCATGAACTAGTGGCATGGAAAGCCACCCCCTAACCCCTAAAAACTAACTCCTCACCACGACCCCTCCCACGGCACATCAAGGCCTTTACGAGCCGTGAAGTGGCTCGTGGGGAGGAGGCTGCCTAAGGTGCACACTGCCTAGCCCTTTACGGGCACCACCACGAGTCGTGGTGCCCTTCACGGGGCATCATGCTGCTTGTGGGAGGTGTGCCTCCCTTGACCAGCCACTGCCTAGGGTCTATGGGCACCACTACGACTCGTGGTGCCCTTCACGACTCGTGGGGACTTTCATGGAGGGTGCCAAGGTCCAAATCTATAGCTCATGACTTAGCACTTAGCCCCTAGCTTAAACTACTATATTCTGAGGTGTTACAACTAACAAGTCTTCCACAAGTCCGATGGCGCCAAAGAAAGCACATACTTACCAACAAAAAAGGAAGTCCATTGCACCCTCGACTCGGCTTATTGACGAGTCAAGCGGGTCTGAGTTTGATCTGTAGACCACAAAGGGCTCCCCTATGACACCTCGGACTACAAGGCAACAAGCAAAACAACTAGAAATAGTCCCGGTATCGGAAAGGGAACAGTTCTCTAGCCATGATGGTGCCTCCCAAAGATAACGATGATAATGACGACATTCATAGTAGCAAAATAATGGTATAAAAAAAGAATAAAGGAGAATATGAAAAAAGAATATTGCAGGGGACGATAGAAAGAAAGAATGAAGAAGAATATGGGAAAGGAATGTGGCAGGGGAAAGTGCGAAGGAATTTGAATCTATATTTTGGTATGGAATTAGGGAAGATGAAAACTATCAGGGCATTTTTTTAAAAAAGATTTTTGCTTTTCTAATATTGACATGTCATTTTTCAATTGGCTTGTAAAAAAAAATTTGGGCTTCACGCGCTTCTTAGATGTGTATTACACTTATGATGTTATCTCATCAAAAAGTATTTATTTTGTATATGTTTGAATGGTAAAGATTTTCAATATGTACAAGTTTTAATTGAGACGTCCAAGTAAAATACGCAGACAACTTTAGGTCACAGTGTCAATGCCTCAAGCCTAATAAATTTGTAATTTTTTTATACATTTAAGACATAACATGTATTATGTAACTAATTTTATAGTTAAAATCATAAAGATATTTTTTTAATAGGTCCGAAAAAATTTATTTTACACTTTCACTCAAATTTTCACTAAAATGCTAATTTCTAAAAGAGGAAAACCGCGCGTGTGTGTGGATTTAATGAAATAAAAGTTAAATTATATTTTTCGAAAAAGCTCAACAAACCTAAAATCGATAACCAATAGCAAAATCATGAGAATGGGCAGCCACTATAAAGTGTCATTTCTTTCTTTCTACTCTTTTGGTTTTATAAAATGAGGACTATATAAAACATTAAAATAATATGAAAGGTCATTTAAAAAATATAAATTTATGACTATTTTTAAAATAAATTTAGCAATATTTTCTTTCAAGTTGTGTATAATATATATATATATATATATATATATATATATTTTCTTTTCTTTTCTTTTCTACTATTATAGAAGAGTGGGTAGAATAGGAGGTATCAACATGTATGCTATTTGCCAATAAAATTTGTTGGAATGTATGCGTCCACTAGTTATGATAGGACCAGGTCCTCAACATAGTTACGATGAACAAAAAATAAATACTGAAGGTAAAGATAGCACACACAACTTTACGTGGAAACCTCCTTGCTCAAGGGAGTAAAACCACGACCTGTCTCACAGGATTTTCAAACTGCTTTTACTAAACTTTACAAGTCAAAGTAAAACCCAGTTTACAACACACACGAGATTAACCTGCTAATCTCTATTCTGAGTAATACACTATCACTCAATAAGCCAAAGCAATGCCTGCATTGCCCACTATACTAACCCAACTGATTAATATAGAATTTGACGTAAGAGACGAAGTTGCCCTCAACTAAGTTCTTACAATGATTCACCCAAACTTGAAACGTTTCTATCACAAGCGAAACGATTCCTACAATATAAACACAAATACAAGCAATCAAAGTAACAGCTGGTTCAGGAAGCAATTAGGAAATCTATGAGGTTCCTTGCTGTTTTTAAAGCTTGAATATCTCTCTTTGCATGAATGAATAATATGTTGTTTTTCATCTTGAATATATCAAACATCAGGAGTTAATACACGTTGGACAAACAACCTCGTCCCTTCTGATTGGTGTAGTACTCTGACGACCTCACCAACTTCTGACGCGGACAGCTTTCTAGTTGTATAGCATATGGACCTGGACGAACATACTCTGCAGAGGACCGGGTCCCTGCATTTGTGAGGAGATCATCAAAATATCTGGGAGCATCAAGACTTATCATTTTCCCCCTTTTTGAGGATGACAAACAATCGTGAAAACGCCGCACATGAGTTTAACATTCATGCAATCAAAAACATTAATTCCCCCTGTCAGGAATATCCCTCCATGTTGTACTAAGCACAAAACATATGGCCAGTTCCAGTTCCCCCTATCAGTAGCCCCATCTTCTACTAGACCATCTATTCCCCCTTTTGACATCATTGAAAAGGAGTAGCAGTAAACATACACAGACTGCATGCAAAACATTAGGAATTCAGGGTGATGGGCCACACAGTACATGCATAAGTAAGCAGTAATAGAGAAGATAAAAGCATACAAGACAAGGCACAAGACACAATGTCATTAGATCACAGAGTTGACCACAGTAGTCAGCCAAAACAATACATTTACCACTAAGAGTTAGATAGGAGGAAAAGAAAATACGGGAGACAAGACACATTTAAGACGAAGGGGGAGGGGGAGTAAGAGTTCTCATCAGCAAAGACATCCGTTCATTTGCATCAACATGAGCTTGAATGATTTGCTTGTTGAGAGCTTTGACTTCCTCACTGAGTGAGGCATTTGTCTTCAGCAGTTGATCATTTTCAGCTCTCAACTTCGCGACCTCTTTCTCATCCACGACACTGGTACCAGGTCCCTTGGAGATAGCCTTCTGCAACTGAGCCTTAAGTTGTGCAATCTCAACCTCCTTATCATTCAGGATCACTGTAAGATCAGTCAACTCTCTTTTGAGAGATGCTTGCTGCTCTAGAAGATTTGCTACCTGAGACCTACCCCTTGCCTTTCCCTCAACACATTCACACTCCAAGAGACTGACGGCAGTAAACATCTGCTCAACAGTACCAGGTACTCCACGACCAAGAGGCATTTCAAAATGTTTGAACACATGGTTTAACAAATAGCCATAAGAAATGCCATGTTTGGCTAACTTCCAAGTCATCACTCGGTGCATGTGTTCAAGCATTATGGCAGGAAGATTGATTTCCTCAAGTTCATCCAGTTTTTCCA
>JAJONR010003591.1:0-81569 GCA_029582245.1 Solanum etuberosum | reverse complement strand
ACCTAATTTATATTGTATAAATATAGCCTAAAATTTACGTTATAAATATGTAGCCCAAACTTCAATCCGATATACAATAATATACAACTTTTTCGTACATTTTTTTTATACAAAAACATTTTAAAACTTGGTATACAATATCATACACCAAATATACATTATTATACAAAATTAAAAACGGTATGTATACACACATGTACATTGTTATACACTATTTTATACAAAAATCGACTTCATCTTTTTCCTTGAATCCAAGCACTAGATTCATCCAAAACACCTCAAAAACTATACCAAATACTCAAAATTTCAGATTTAGGCTCCTCAATACGTAAATAATTTTTCAAAACAGTACTCACTCGAAGCAGAGCTTATTTGCGAAGATTCGAATTTCAAATTTAGAAGTTTCGAGCTTCAACAATGGTTGAACACCGATTTTTTATTGAGTTTGTGAAATTTTTTGGTCTATCCAATTATTTTTAAAGGTAGCAAAAATAAGGTATATTTAATATAGACGTGTGAAACAAAAATTAATAAGAATATGTTGTTAGCAATGGTGAAGTTTCATTATGGACAAACATGAAGCTAAATTAATTTAGGTAAGCATTGAAAACCTTAAATAAATTATGTAAAGTAATTTTAAGAGCTACGCTATAGTGTAATTATCTTTTTTTTTTGTGCATATGAATTGTGTCGAACTTTCTAGTTTTAGAATAGTTACGGAATCTTCATAAAATGAATCAAATCTTATTACACATGATATTTACACAAGTTCCTCTTTAAGAAAGTTTTTGAGTAAAGTAATCGATGGACAACAAATGAACATTCTTGTATTACCCCTTATTGATTCTGAGAAATGAAAAAAACTAAATTAGTCGAAAGATGATTATCAATTCAAGAACCCGCTATTTTATCATAACACTTGCATATATAATGCCTATACTCCAACTAAACTTCAACAAATCCATTTATTCACTTGCTCCCAAAAATAAGGCCACCGACTCATCACTCTATAAGACACAACTAATAAAACCAATTATAGCATACCTAACAACTTATATCATTATTACTAAGATCTTATCAATGTACTAAAAAGAACAAAAAAGGCAGTTCAAATCATTTTTTATAATTATCATTGTCGGTATAATCTTAAAAATAGCATCAAACAATAATAGAAACAACATTTGAAAAGGCCAAGTAAAAAGACATTTTTAAAATATAAATCATAGTTGTGCACATGGCAAGAATTGATTTGAACTTGTCACCTACTAGCTAATAATAATTTTAAATCTCAAATAATTTTAATTAGGGTAAAAATAAAAGAAAATAGCATTTCTATATACACATTCATTGAATAATGCTTTTATGGGAGGTAATTTCTAATACACATTCATTTTGTGATCACACGTTATCTATAATAGGCGAGAACATCTGCTATTGACTACTTCGCCTATCTATTCTATTATGGCTGACTTGAAGACATCATGAGAGGAAGCTCATCATCTCTATCTAGATACAATCGTAACTACATTTTACGAAATCTACAATTTTCTTAATCACCTCATTCAGGTTAAGATGTGACTAAAGTGGTTAATTAATAGAAGCCATCAAAATTCATACAACAAAAATAATGAAATCACTTGCTAATGATGATTTGCTTAATGTATAATCAACAAAATTATGAAAATTAATAGCCTCGAGCACCGTTCCTTTCTGTCCAACGGGACTTACTAGTAATATAATTAATTAATTATAATTCCCCTTAAACGCGTAATTAACAAGGACCCCATATATTCTTTTCTATTAAAAAAAATTTAAATTATAGACATCGTCAAAACGTTAATATAAAGAATTTATATCATCATGTCATCTTTATTCGTTACAACAAGTTACATATTTTTAAATTTGCAAATATCACATTTTGAAAAAAATTATTTATAAATATCTTTCAGGTAAACTATACTATAAGAAAATGTTACACTTGTCAATAAATTTTATTTAGACGTTTGAGCTATGATTTGTTTAACTTAATCATCTGAATATATGTTAATATGTTTCGATTAGACATTTTTTATTTAAATTTTGAAAAAACTTTTACGCGTAATCTCGAAAAACATGCATGGCTGGCATGGAAATAATAGGGTCAAACTTATTTGCACTAACCTAATTTGTCATCTTATGTTCGTCTTGCATGGCTTAAAGTCTTTAAAAACAATCAAAGTTTCTGCTTTTACAGCCTTAGATCCTCTTTCTTCATTTTCACTCTTTTACTTTTTTATTTTATTTTTCTTTAGACTAACAATTTTTAAGAATTAATATAATAAGATTTGGGAACATTTGATGAATTAATTGCGTATAAAAATGATAAGGGATAAAGAAAAGTACTTCAAGTTTTCTTTTTTCCTTGATTTGGTTTTGAAATGATCAAACATAGCATACTACATATTTATCCTAGCTAGTATTATATTATATTATATTGTGGGAAATAAAATAAAACCATGTGTTCTATTATCTATGATAAAAAAAAAATGAGGTTCAACGCGGATTTAGAATTTTTAAGTTCTGAGTTTTGGATTACGATTCTCATTCGTGTTCTGAATGATTATTTATACATATTAAGTAATTTTTAAAACGCGAATTGATATATAAATTTGCGATAAAATTACTGAATTCTACTGAACTGATATAGCCATAATGGTGGCTTTGCCTCTAATGGGGTAAGGTAAAAATTTTAGGTTACATATGTTGCAACATTTAAAATATAACATGTTAAAATATATTTATAGTGTGTAATTTGTTTACACTATCAAAATAAGGACAATCTAATGCACTAAGCTTTCTCTATATACGTGAGGTCTAGAGAAGAGTCGGACCACAAGAATCTATTGAGTGTGGAGTATTTATAAAATTTAAATCTTGACTTCGACTCTGATGGTACATAACATAATGTGAAATAAATGAAACAATTTGTACAACGCTGCTAAGACAAAATATATTATGTATAATAAATTCCAGCACCTATTCACTCCTATAGTTATAGTCAGGGTACTCTGCATGTGGAAAAAAAATGGTAGTTGTTATTCATGTGTGAATTATTTAATACAACCTCTCTGTTTAAAAAAAAACAGTCTGGTGCACTAAGCTCTGGCTACACGTTGAGTTTGGGGAAGGGCTTGACTACAAGGATCTGTTGTACGTAACCTTATCCTGCATTTCTGCAAGAGGTTGTTGCCATGGCTCGAACCCTTGACCTTCTGATGCGTGTAGCAACAACTTTACCAGTTACGACAATGCTCCCCTTCTTATAAGGAGCCTCATTCTCTCTCACATGCTTTAGAGTGTCTTGCTTACTTGAACTCAAGTCTTAAACTCACACCTCCAGCTCTATCTTCAAGAAAATTAACAAAAGGTTAGAATTTACTTTATGTTTATTATATTCTAATCATTCTCTATTACAAGTTCTTAATATACTTTCTTAATTGCTTATGTGTTTTGAACAAACTTACAAGTTTAATCAATTAACTTCTTGTTACAAAGTTTAATTCAAGTGAAAGAAATGAAGGTACATTATAAGCAATTCTATACATGATGCTTTATTCTTTGTCTAATTTGGTGTGAAATTCAAAAAGTTCAAAATTTTCCTTAGTAGTTAATAGTTGGTAAACAAATAGAGAAAACTTCATGATTTTACTTAGCACTAACTATTCATGTAGCTTATTTTGTTCAGTATTGTGAGTATCCATCATAAATTGACTAGTTTTACGCACCAGCAATGTGAGCAAGCTCACACAAGCAGAGTTATTTTATTCGAAAAAAGTAAATTTTCTCCTTAACAAGTTATTCATTAATTTCTGAAAAGCCTAAGAAATTTTGAGTGATTGACTATGATTGTTGTTGTATGTTGTGCAAGCTATCCAATTTTTGCAAAATTACAATGTGATTATTTTCTCAATTTTTTTTTTGGATTTAACGCGCGATTGCTTTAAAGGTTGAAGCAAGATGGTAGAAGAAAAAATAGATGACAATGAGGTAGAACAATGGGGAGAATTCCCTGTAGTATTACAACAGAAGAGTATGGAATACTCAATTATAAGCAAGAGGTCATCGCGAGCTCGTTATTCCTATGGCATTATATTCTTGATAACAAATCTTATAGCTTGGTTTGTCCGCGATTATGGTGAAAGGGTTCTTCCTCTGCTTCATTGTAAGTCCAACATTCTTACCGCTCCACGTTGTTCATGACATTGCAAACTTACTGTCATATATAGCTAGTTATGTTTGTGGAAAAACTTTATACTTCCATAGTTGCTAGGTAAATGAAATAACCTACTTAGTTAACAGCTGAACGCTCTAACCACTGAGCTACTGAGGAACAATAGTAAGTACGAGGACATAGAGTTCAGTTCCCGCTCTCAATTCATTTCCTAAATTTCAACAGGCCATAAGGGTGTTATGACTCGTTTCAATCTTGCATATGACTTAGATTCTGCTTTCTATACAACTGTTTTTAATGATTTCACAATATATGCCTCTTGAAAACTATATGATATACTTACTATAGTCGTCTTGTTAGCTAAATTACCGTTTAAATATCTTCTGGCAACTCTAACGCAGACCTTGATTTGCTGTTTCAAATTTTATCTGCAGATTCAAAAGCATGTGGAAATGGCGGAAGTGAATGTTCTCACACGATGGGGGTTCTTCGTGTGAGTTTAGGTTGTTTTGTATCCTTTTTCTTAAGAATGTGGTTCTGTATAACTATATGAAAGTTTGAAAGGCTTTCTTCTGTTGTTTAATGTTATCGTTTTCGTTTGATAAATAAATGAGAAATCTTTCACTCTTGCATCCTTGACATACATTATTAGATTTTCTTTTTAGTAATGTTTCTTACAACATGTTTCACAAGCAAGTTGTATGACGTTCGCAATGTATGGCATTCTGGCTGGTGGATTTTGAAGTTTGTCATGTTGATCATTTTTACGGTGATTCCATTTTTCGTCCCCTCAGATTACATCCAGTTATATGGTAAGTGAATGCTTAAGCTTTCTGATCAAAGCATTTCATTTTAGCTTCATGTGAAATGCAACTTTCATCTTATTTTTCTCTGTAGACTGTCTGATTATATTTAGTCACTCATGAAATACCAAAAGTAAACGTAAATCGCTATCTTTTCTGCAGGTGAATTTGCTCGAGTAGGTGCAGGGTAATACACTTATACTACTACAAGAATATGCAAAAATAGTGGCTCAAAATTTTTCAAACTTCGTTATATATATTCTTTACTGATAATGTTCTGTTTAAGTTTGCAGTATCGAAAGCAATGATTGACAGTTGATACTGGTTCCGTTATGTATTTGCAGGGTTTTTCTCATCCTCCAGTTAATAAGTGTGATCGAGTTCATCACGTGGTGGAATAACTATTGGATGCCTGATGAAAGAAAGAAACAAAGGTGTAGTTATAATTTTCAGCCTTATTTATATCTCCAGAGCAAGTAGACCTTTATGATGAAACGTCTCGCGTTACATCAATTATGGAATGTGAGTCCTTTGTATCCAAATGAAGTTTTCTAACTACATTATATCGTGTGTTTTTTTTGTCTTAGCAGCTGTTCCCTTGGGTTATTCATGTCAACAGTATGTTACATCGCTTCCATTTGTGGAATTTTCGTGATGTATGTGCTTTACGCCTCCAAAACATCATGCATTCTGAACATATTCTTCATCTCCTGGACTGCAGTTCTGCTGGTAGTAATGATGGCTGTATCTTTACACTCTAAGGTATGCTTTTAATACAAACTAGTTAGTTTCCCTTCGGATATTTTTCCCGAATGGTAAAAGAGTCTGTCAACTGTCAAGCAACTCTTTTAAGCCATACTATGGAAAGATGCAATAAGTTCTATGATGGACTTATCTATCACTATGCTTACACACTTCTCTGATTTTTGATCGTCCATCTGCTCGATCATCTTTAAGGTAGCTTAAACTGAAAATCCCTTTCTACTGATGAGTGCACGCGTTGTTAATACATATTTAACTTATTTTACAGGTAAATAGGGGACTTTTGTCTTCAGGGATTATGGCTTCTTATGTTGTCTTTCTGTGTTGGAGTGCTATTCGAAGGTCAGAAACCTCATGCTGATGTTATTAATTTGCTTTGAAGTTGTCCTTTCTCTTATTTGTTTAGTCTGTGAACTCGATATTCAGTCTCAGTGAGTTCAATGATCAAAATGTTTAGTTTGTTGGATGATCATCCCTATAACAAAAGCATATTTGACAGGGCGATAAACGCATGTTTAGCTGAAAACTTACTTTGTTTACAGTGAGCCTGCCACTCAGAAATGCAGCTCTCAGCAACAAAACAGCGCGCATGGTGGTTGGACTACTGTAATTGTAAGTTCATTTTTTCCTTGTTCTGCTTACCAGTTTGAGAATGCTGTTTTAAGACATCAAAGATGTCACGACCCGTGTGAACTTGTGGTATACCTTATAAAGCTTTTCACTTTCCTCTCTCATTCCGATATGGGAATTAGCCTAAGGTATATATATCATGTGCACCCCCTTCTTCGATAGCTTGTCAACCTAGAAATCTGTCAGTCCTTCTCTCGTCATTTGAATCTCTCATTTCACATGCTTATTCACTTGTTCACTATCTTTCTTTTCCTTGTAAAATAGGGCTTCTTGATTGCTATATGTGCAATCGTCATGGCAACGTTCTCCACTGGCATCGACTCACAAACATTTCAGGTGAGCTTGGCTTTCTCTGTCCCATTTAGATGGACAGAACGCGCAAAAATCCCAAACCATCTTTCATCATCATGTGTATGTTTCCGTTTTGCTAAGACATGACTATATCTCCTTGCTCGTGGTCATAGTTTCGCAAGGATAAAGTTCAATCGGAGGATGATGTTCCCTATAAGTATGGCTTCTTCCACTTAGTCTTCTCCTTAGGAGCAATGTACTTTGCTATGCTATTCATCAGTTGGAATCTTGATGGTTTGCCTCGAAAGTAAGTATATCTTCTTTTTTTCGTTTGAGCTGAGGATTTATCAGAAACAACCTCTCTACCCCCACAAAGGACGTAGAGGTAAGGTCTACGTATATCCTACCGTCCCAGACGGGATTACACTGAGTATAGTTGAACATGTGTTATAGTAACATTAATTTGATTCATTTTCTTGTTTTAATTAACAGATGGAGTATTGATGTTGGTTGGGCTAGTACATGGGTGAAGATAGTGAATGAATGGTTTGCTGCTACAATATATTGTAAGTCAATTTAGTTTGTACTAATTTTTTAATGAACAATTGATCTAAGTATAGGTAATTTTCGTTTCTTGCGCTAGAGTCATAAAATTCTATCTTATATATAATAGAAGATTAAAAAAATGTCCAAAATGCCAAATCCGGTCTCGGATAAGGCAAGTAGGTTGTCACAACTCACATGTATAAAGTTGTCAGGTAAGTATAGGCACGTTAGTGACTCACTTGAAAGTGGAGCGATCATCTGTGAAATTAACCCGAAAAAAATATATGCTATTCATGTATTTCTTACATTTTTCACTTATCATAAATACAGTGTGGAAATTAATATTGCCAGTAGTGAGACAAACAAAAGTGATGGATCATGAAGAGACAGAACAACAAATGAACAACTCAACTTCAGTGTGATTTTTGTTGCTAGATAAGTGTTATACGTTGCTCGGACTCCTCAAAAATTTCAATGATTATACTTATGTATCGTCGAATGCTTCAAAAGTCGTATCGTTTTTGGAGAATAAGACACGCTAGTGGTGGCAAAATGGGTAAAATGAACCACCAAGGGATAAGAAAATTTACATGAGTTCAAGGGTTGGTAAGTGGGTGATAAATGGCTATTTCATGTTATAAAATAATTTATTGGTAAAGATTCAAAATTTACATGAGCTAATTTTTATCACCCTTCATTTACCCATTTTACCACTTGTTTTGTGTTATGTATTTGTAATTTTTTTTTAAAATGTTTTTTTACTTGTAGATTCTTTCTTATTATCATGGAAATTTGATGAATAATAAAATCCCCCTATTGTTTTTGTTTGTTTTGAATATGTGTTAACGAATTATTAAATAATCGATCGTCTATAAAGATAAGCAATGAGACATTCTGTCATATACAATGATTTTTTTTAATTGCAAACGACATGCTTTGTCTACTCCCTCTTTATATCCACTAGTTAACGCCTTTGTCAACCGCATAAGCAGACTTCTATTGCTACTTGTTAGATATTAATAAAACCAAAGTAATATAAAGTGAATTATCTCACCAATCGAAAAAAAAAATGAAAAAAGAAGAAGTGAGAACTAAGATGGATTAGGTTTTACAAGTGGGCTAATATTATCATTATTTTCTCTGTAATGGACCAGTTTATAACTAATAATACTAGCTTTTCACTAATAATTTTCCCTTTCCACTTAGATATACATATTTAAAGAATGTATAAGGATTAAAGAGATTAGAGAATAAATAATTTATATATATTCTAATATATATATATATATATATTTTTATAAAAATTTCTGATTCCGTCATCAGATTTAAATCATATCCACTCACATAATAAACCGTTTATGCACCATCTATTCAATTTAACCATTGACAAGTACCGTATCGAGCTTTCTATATTAAGCTTATTGTTGTAAGTCTACTTAAGTCGATAGAATTAAAACTTTATAAAGTTATTACTTTGAATAATTTTCCCCAAAAAATATTATTATTTTGTCATGTAGAAGAATTTTCAGACCTTATTATAAGTTTATAATATTAAGCAAACTAAGGTTTTGTTGTACTTGCCACACTAAGGAGACTTTCAACACAACAAATCCATTTTTTTCTTAAAACTATATAAACTATCAATCTTAGGTTCATTTTCATACTCAAATCAAGAAGAAAAAAACATCTCAATCCAAAATCCCACAAGAAATAAAAAATTCTCAAAAAAAAAAAAATGTTCATCAAATTTGCAATTTTATTTGTATTTGTACCATTTGTAGTTGCAATTGATCATGTAAGTACAAGTACACCACAAGAACCGATTCTTGAATTGTACATGCACGATATCTTGGGAGGAAATAATCCAACAGCTCGACCAATAACCGGTTTATTAGGCAATATTTATAGTGGACAAATACCATTTGCTACACCACTTGGTTTTCAACCTCCAAAAGATGGTGTTGCAATTCCAAATGCTAATGGTGCAATGCCAACATTCAATATCAATGGTGTTCCATTAGGAACAGGTCTAGCAGGCACAATATTTGCTGGAGGAAATAATAATAATAATAATGGACAAAATGTGAATACTCAATTAGGCCCTGATGGTCTAGGGCTAGGGTTCGGGACGATCACGGTTATCGATGACTTCTTGACCTCGTCCCCTGAATTAGGTACTGTAGACACGTAATTCTTGAGCCTCCCCTTCTTTCTTACTTTTAAAAAAAAACTAGTTTCAAGTTTAAACATTTCTTCTATGTGTCACTTCAATATCTAATTTTGATTTCATTTTGAGGATATCGAAAAGAAGCGTAATACATAAATGTGCCATTTAACTTGACCTCATTTCACATATATATCCTCCAACTTTAGTAGACACATGAGTCCTCGTGGCATAATACATGTAGAACACCAAGTAGGATACAAATTGCCAGGTAGGATGTCACGTAAGACACATATGTCTATTTGTTCAACTTTATATAAGTTTAAGTGTCTACTTGTGCATACCCAAAGTTGAAGGGCATAACTGTGACTTGAGGCCAAGTTAAAGGACATATTTATGTCTTATGCCTATCGAAAAGTGCAAAAAATAGTACATAAAAAGAAACTCAAACTTGGCCCGACCTGGCAAGTAAACACGTCAACGTTGAGTATGCACGTCTAGACACCTCAACTCTGAGTATTCATTATGCCTTTAGTTCTTTATATCTCGACTCCCCTTAGTGAAAATAAATCCTAGCTCCGCGCCTACGCTACATATTGAGTGATTTTTTTACATTTTTTTAACAGGTACACAAAATCTTGGAAAAGCACAAGGAGTATATGTAGCAAGTTCAGCAGATGGAAGTACTCAAATGATGGCATTTACAGCAATGTTTGAAGGAGGTGAATATGGTGATAGTCTAAATTTCTTTGGAGTTTTTAGAATTGGAAGTACAATGTCAAGAATTTCAGTAACAGGAGGAACTGGTAAATTTAAAAACGCGTGTGGATTCGCGGAAATACGCTCACTTATACCAGCTGGTCAACATGTTACTGATGGTGCAGAGACATTGTTGAGGATTACTGTTCATCTTAGTTACTGAATTTGCTTTAATTTGATGTAATTTTGTTTGTGTGAATTGTGTTTTGTTTGATCACTATGAATATTATAGCTTTGATTTTGTGTTACATGTCTTGTTTCATTGTGGCAAAGTGAATATCTCTATGTATTCCTCTATCCGTAGAGTATATTGAATGTATTGTGGATCAATAGGGAGAACATTTCCGAGAGGGTGGGATGTGTGTAGACCTTGCCCCTACCTTTGTAGTACAGAGAGGTTCTTTCTGATAGATGCTCGGCTCAAAAGAATATGCTTCAATCACCATTTTCTTAAAACCAATGCAGATAGCAGAGTTTATGGAAACAGCAGCAGAAACACAAAAGCTACAAAGTTTGTTAAATACATAAAGATTACTATAATGTCTGAACTCAGCGGAGACAAAAAACACTAAGCGACTCTTCCCATCTGTCCTAGTCTTGGTGGACAGAGTTACATGGTACCTGTTGCTGGTAGGAGGTGGCAGGTATCCTGTGGAATTAGTCGAGGTGCGCGAAAACTTGCTTGGACACCACAGTCATGACACTATGATGACAACAATATAACAGATACAATAAACTGAATTTCAAATGTAAAACACAAGAAGAATACAGAGGTACTAGCTAGTATTTTACCATTACTGCATTTCAGGCGTATTTTCAATACTGTCAAGATAAGGCGAAACAAGGCTCTCAGCATAGGCAGTTGCTGCTCCAACACCATCACCATCCATTTCATGAATCTCCACGCGTTTATACTCATCATTCCTCGAGTCATACACCATAACACGCGTTCCATCATGCAACAACACTTCACCACCGATGTCTGATATCCACAACGGTGATATACAAGCCCCTACTCCCCTTACATAAGGAAGGGAAACCGATTTAATCCAACACCCTTTCGCGTTATACTCCTTCATTATCCATACATCCAACTTAACTTTATAATAGTCACAAAACAAACAAAGAAAATCCCCTAACTTCCCTAATGACCAATTCAAAGTCCCTAGTTCAAAATCACTTGAATCTCCTAATGACCTTGAGTGATCAAAACCATCAAAACTAGGCAATGCTAAATTCCCAAATTTCTCATTTTCCAAGTTAAGTGAAACTATATCCCAATAAATACAAGATCCATCATTATGTGCCACAGCCCAATGAACACATCCATTCAAGAAAACACCAGAATCAGAGGAAAAAAGTGCATTACTATATTTTTTCTTGATTTTCCAAGAATTTGACCTTAAACTATAAATCTTGATATTTGCATCATACACATAGTGAATATCATAAACCCCAAAAATCTCAACAACTTTATAATCATCATTAGATTCATCATAACCAAAACCAAAAGTAACATCACATCTTGAATACTTAGTACCACTAGAAAAAGGCAAAATCTTGTTTTTTCTAGTAGATGGATTCCACAAATACAAGTTATTATTGTACATACCAATACAAATCAAGAACAAACCATTACATAAAGAAACTCCAGCTATAATATTAGATGGATTCCAAGGGAAATTGAGGTTGTTGAGACAAAGATTGGATTTTTCATGCAATGTAGAATAAAGGGTGCAAGAATATAGAGTATGCGGAAGGTACATAGAGAGTAAAAGGAGATTTTTGTGTGGTAATTTGTAGTTTCTTGATGATATGTTTAAATGGGATTTCGAAAAATGAGAAGAGGAAATTATTGACAGCCATGATTTCGAAACAGACTTGAATTTCAAGAGTGATTTGACTGGTAATCTTGAAAGTATTTCTATGATGATTTCTGTTGGGAAATTTGGAATATGTATTTGATCATTGGGAATGGTGTTTTTCATCTCATTGTTTGTGGACATTATTGGCTTTAGGATTTTTGAAGAATGTTATAAAGTTGACTCATAAATGAAAATACCAAACTTGCTAACAAAGTTTTCTTTTTTTTGATGCTCCAATGGTCAACTCTTATAATTAATTAGTTAATTCCATTCTTTAACATATCCTGTGATTTTGTTAATATATTCTAGATCCAACAACACAGAGTTTATAACTCTATAATTAAGTCCCCCTTTGTGTATTTTCAGTAATGTTTGTGCAACTCAATAAATAGACATGTCACTGATATAAAAGACATATCATCTATAAATATTGATGTATAGTGGTGATTACTCATTCGTCGTTTCGACGAATTTAAGCTCTAATATGAAGTTACTTTTTGTTAGAAAATATTTTATCTTTAATATACTAGAGTATTTTTCAGCTTGTATCAGTATTTAGTCAAACTTCAATGAGCGTATTAGACATCGAAATTCGAAGGAGAAATAAAAGAAACAAAAGAGATATTCATAGTTTTTAATATTAGATTAGACTGTCTACATCACATTTTTTGAGTGCGGTCCTTTCTTAAATCATACTAACTCGAGATATTTTAAACATCGGCTATATTTAGTCGGACTTCAACGAATGTATTAGACATTGAAGGAGAAACAAGAGAGTTATTTATGATTTTCAATATTAGATTAGTCTGTCTACATCACACTTTTTGAATACAAACTCTTTCTTGAATCATACTAACTCGAGATATTTTAAACATCGACTACATTTAGTCAGACTTCAACGAATATATTAGACATCGAAGGAGAAATAAAAGAAACAAAAAAGTTATTTATGATTTTCAATAGTATTAGATTAGTCTATCTACATCACACCTTTTGAGTAATCATACTAAACTCGAAATATTTTGTGCATAGACTATATTTGGATATTCTAGAAACTTGCCATGCCGCCCATTCACATCCCAAATTTGAACAAGTCATGAGAATCAAATCAATCATCAAAATCACAGACAGCAGAAGAAGGCAGTGTGACTGAGAAAACCAAAGAAAAGAACCAAACCATTTACAGTAACATTCTTACATATAAAATATAACTATTTCAAGAATCTGTTTGTAAATCCCAAGAAAATGCACCACCACCCTCCTCCACCAACCACCACCAGAACCACCACCCCCACCACTACCAAAATCTCAACACCCTTTATCATTCTTGCCACCACTATCTTCTCACTTCTCCTTATTCTGACCTTCTCCTTCACTTCCCCTCCACCCCACCCCCACCCCCACCAACCCCACCCTTCCCTTTTCCCAAATCATCAACCCCATCGTCTCCTTTTTCATCAAAACCCAAATGACCAAAATACCCTTCTACCCCCACCCCCTGCCATAGCTTACCTCATATCTGGATCCACAAAAGACACTTCAAGAATAATCCGTTTGCTATTTGCAGTGTACCATCCAAGAAATCAGTATCTTCTTCATCTTGATAGAAAAGCTTCTCAATATGAACGTGATGATCTTGCACTTTATGTTCAATCTGTGCCTCTTTTTAAAGCTGCCCAGAATGTGAATTTTATTGGAAAAGCTGATTTTGTTTACCCAATGGGGTCTTCTGCTTTGTCTGCTACCCTTCATGGAGCTTCCATTCTTCTGCGTGTTTCTGCTCATTGGGATTGGTTTATTAATCTTTCTGCTGATGATTATCCACTTGTTACTCAAGATGGTATAAATTATGTGTAAAAATTTAATCTTTTTGATGTTTTTACTGGATTTAGTGTGTGTTGATTATCCAATTATTTGTCAAAACTCTATATGCATGTTGGATAATGTTAAAGATATGCTCTGCTTAGTGTAAAAATTGAGTCTTTTTTTGAGAAGTATGTGTAAAGATTTAATCTTTTTGGTGTTTTTACTGGATTTAGTGTCTGCTGATTATCCAATTGTTAGTCAAAACTCTGTATGCATGTTGGATAATGTTGAAGATATGCATACTACGAGACGTAAAGATTAAGAATAAGGATACTTGGGACAAGGTGGGAGTAGCCTTTGTGGTGAGGAGAGGTAGAGGTAGAGGTAGGCTGAAGAAGTATTGGTGAAAAGGTAATAAGACCGGACATGACACAACTTCAGGTTACCAAGACTTAGATAGGAGGGTGTGGAGATGGCGGATAAGGTTAGAATGTTAGTAGGTAGTTAAGCTTTGACTCGCTTTTCGATGGGTTAAGGCTTGGTGGGAGTCTGGGAGCACTATGTTTGTTGTAGTATTAGCCAATTTTCTGTACTGCTTTCCTTATTAATTGACATTTTTCTTCACTATCATGTTCCCTTTTTCGTAAATACTTTGATTTGCTGTTTTTGAGACGAGGGTCTATTGGGATTCTACCCGTCCCAAATCCCACTTGTGGGATTACAGTAGGTATGTTTGTTGTTTGTTGTTGTTGTTGTAAACTGTTTGTTACTGGATTTAGTGTATGCTGATTATCCAATTGTTACTCAAGACTCTGAGATATGCATATTGGATAATGTTCAGGATGTGTTCTTTTTAGTGATTGTTGAGTAACTGGAGTATGCTTCTACTGAATTTTTAGCTTATGTAGGGACTTTAGGATCCTAATAATATTTTGCTAAAGATGGAATATTTGTAGAAACAGTGAGTACACTTTGTGGTAAGGAGTTATCCGATCATATTTTTTTTTATGAAGAGGAGTTATCCGATCATTGTGAAGCACAACAACATCATACCCAGTGTAGTCCCACAATTGGGGTCTGAGGAGGATAGGATGTACGCAGCGTTACTGCCAGGGGTGGATCTAGAAGCCGACGTATGGCTTGCTCGAACCTGTGGTGTTAGTTCAAACCCTGTTTTCTTATTAAGAAATTCACATTTAGAAACCAGTTACCTACACTTGATATCTCTAGGAAATACTGGTTCGGCCTCTGGTTACTGCCCTTAGCAAAAATGTGGCATTGTAAAACAGATATAGGGGGACCTTGGACTTAAGCTTTGTGGTCCAAATTGTTATCCTTCTGTTGTACAAGTAGTAAAGTTTTGTCTGCATGAAGCAACAACAAAAAACATCTCTTATCCTGGGTGATTTGAGCTTGTCTTGGCTCTCTACGTTGATAGAATGCCGAAGGAAAAAAATGATTAGGATATTTAAGTTGTTATTTTTCTAGGATGTAAGCTGGTAGTCTGGTACTTTTTCTCGACTTTGGTATTAATGGATGTACAGATGTATTTTCCTTTTCCTTCAGTGTTTATCACTTCAATAGAGGCATTAAAATTTGATTCTATTCAATGGATCTAATTATGTCATTGGACTCATTTCTCACGACAACGCACGTTCACTTAGGTAATGACTGATGAGTAATCTGATGCTATTTTATATTGATTTTCAGATCTTCTACACATTCTATCATATATGCCCAAGGATCTTAATTTTGTCAACCACACAAGCTACATAGGGTGGAGAGAGTATGGCCATATCCTTTTCGTATTATAAGTTTCTATCTGTTCTGTTTAAAGCATATATGCACATGGATAGAGGCAAGTAATGTATGGTTTTAGATCTTAATATATGAGTGTGTTGGATGTTCCAGGTCACGGAAGTTGAAACCAATAGTTGTTGATCCTGGGCTCTATCTTGAAGAGGAAGATGAAGTATTTTATGCAACTCAGAAAAGGGAACTGCCTGATGCTTATCGATTATTTTCAGGTCAGATGCTTGGTAACCATATTTTTGGCATTATGAATGATGAAAGGATGAATATATTTGTGATATTTAATCCCCTTGAATGTTTGATTGAAAAAAAAATAATCTTGATATGAAGTGGACAACCATAACGCTTTGTCACAACCTTTGTTCCTGTTAAAAAGAAAAGAGTAAAAAATGAAGTAGAACATAGACAAAAGTAACTTTGAGATGAAGTAACCCAGTGCACAATGCATCCCGCCTTACAAGGGTCCTGGGAAGAACCACGCGCTAAGGGGTGTGATGTAGACAGCCTACCCTAATGCAAGCATTAGTGACTGCTTCCACGGCTCGAACATGTGACCTATACGACCACACGAAGACAACTTTATCGTTGCTCCAAGGCTCCCCTTCTGGTATTCGATGAAGCAGATGACCAAAAAGTTTAAAAGTAGTTAAGTGGGCAGAATTTTGTTTCAAGTGTTCTGTTAAAAAGCACAAGCATCTGAGTATGTCTAAATGTCCATCCTTCTCCAAATCTTAATGCAGAAAATGCTAAACTAGATGGCCATGGCTCTAGACATTTTTAGCTACATTGTACGCAGAAAATCGATTTCAGTTTAGAATCAAAATCTTTCAGTCAATGAATCTACAACGCATCACTCATGTTCCAAGTGTCTACTATTTTATCCTTCACCTTGAAAAGGCCCCAACATTTTTTTGGAATTTAAATCTTTTTGGATAAGTGACAGCTAGGGCCAAGGGTGTGTAGTAGTAATAAAGCACCACCCTATTGTGTTACTGGTTCGATATGTGTTTAAATTATTTAATTCTAATACTAACAAACTTGTCCTCTTGGCTACAGGATCTTCATCTAGTATCTTGAGTCGAAAGTTTATCGAGTTCTGCATCTTGGGCACAGATAACCTACCCAGGACTCTGCTAATGTACTTGTCAAATTCACCATCCTCGGCATCTGTGTATTTCCCGACCATTCTGTGCAATTCAAGGAAATTCAATAGAACAACAATCAACCACAACTTGCGGTATGCTTCATTTAACTCAAGACAAGAAGTCCTTCCACTCAATACCAGTGACTTCAAGGACCTAGTGATGAGTGGAGCAGCATTTGCTTCACCATTCGAGGCAAACAATCCTATTCTTGACCAGATCGACCATGAACTTCTCCACCACAAGCACGATGAACCAGCCCCTGGCGGATGGTGTTTAGGTGAAAATGAAACTGATAAATGTACTGTCTGGGGAGACGCTGAAGTTCTAAGACCAGGTCCAGGAGCACAGAGACTGGAAAAAAAATTTGTCCAGATTTTCACTAATGGTACATTTCGTTCTAGTCGATGTATCTATGAATAGAGCTCCCTCAAGATGAGAACATACACAAGAGACACACTCAAAAATGTTTTCTATCGAAAACAACCACTCTACCTCCCAAGGTAGGGTTAAGGTCTGTGTACACACTACCCTCCCCAGACTCAGACACTGGGTATGTTGTTGACTCGAAAAGAATTACACGAGCAAAAATATACAGAAGACCAAGTGCTTCAGCCCTCATGTAGTTTTTTATTAGCAATTTTGATAGAGAGCTCATTGTTGTATATTGATTATTTTTTTAAGGTAAGGTTGTATATTGGTCTGTTGGGCTGGCTAGCTACTACTAGGGCAATGGAAATCATTTTATAAAATCATGGATCTTACTACTTGTTCAACTTTGTGTTTTCATTCAACCACAAGAGCTTAAATGGAGCAATAGTGAAGATTCGTATAGTCAATCTGAACTTGCTTCGCATTAACTCCTTAGTTGCTGAGTATCTTCTATGAACCACATGACACAAGAATTCACAAGTGTTGAGTACTCAAGAGATTACCTGTTTAAACAACTCGATCACACTCGCGGATATACATAACAATGTATTTCAAAATTAAATGAGTTCTTGCCATTCAAATTAGCACATCTTTAACAATGCCAACTTAGGAAAAGAAAAATAGTAGTACAACTTTTTGTATTCTTTAATGACAAAGTGATAGAACTTATTACAACAGAAAGAACAGAAATCTTGATTCTTTCACATATACAAAACTTGTACAACAATCATGAAAATTTTTGTGATAGGGGCCATAGGATTGCACATACATACAGCTCTCTTGTGTAGCCTAAGAACCACTAATATAGTTTCTTCTACTTATTCTACAGTAGTACAAGAATGTCATTGTTTTATGCCAAACATGAACATGTTACTGATCTATGGTGCCATCAGGAGTTTCCTGCCCTCTACCACTAGCGTTTCTCGCATATCTATCCAGTCTAAATAGGCGTCTTAGAACTTCTCGACATTGTCTTCTTTTCTGTAGAACTTGGTTAAAAGACTCCAAACAAAGTAGCAACAGCAAATATTAAGAATAGAACTCCACCCAAGTAGCCAACCTGTTGTAGAACCAAGATAAAATGCTTAGAATTCAAAATACAATTGTTTAGAGCAGATTCGGGGGAAAAAAGGGCGCTGGCTTACCAGTTTCTCAGAAATGTAATTGGCAAGAAACCCGCCTCCTAGTATTGCAATAGATGTAGCAACCAGGTGTCCGGCAATGGCACCACTTGCCACTCCCCATGGAGACTGTGAAATAGAGTCAGTATGGCAGTGAGGAAATAAATGGAAGTTGGAGATTTTGAAACTGAATTTTGTGGGAAGCTCGGAAAACATATCGTTAGTATTGAATTTCATAGAAACTGTACCTGAGCTGCACCAAGTGCTATCGTTGCAAGCATTGATCGATCTCCCCATTCCTAGGAGGCAAAAAAAGCATTAAGATTCCTAACTTAAAAATTACAACAGGCCTCGATGTTCTTTAGCAACTGGATATAGTTACATAACACCTTCTAGACTTTAATGTTGTGAACGCGAAACCACAGAAACTAGTTCTAGTCTTCCATGTCACACTCAAACAACTTACATGAACACTATAAAAATGATACAAATAACTAGATTTTTTAATTAAATAAATGTTGGCGGTCATGGAAGCTTGCACTCTTATCTACCGTCTACACTACATCTGTCCCTGTTTGCATTGGCTCCTTATTTTTAAAAGAAAGTAGAAAAGAAACAATGTTGCAACCAGAAGAAGATACTTACAGCAAAAAATACGAGGCTAAAAGACTTCCACAAAATTTCAAGTGGATTTGTGAGCCGTTTTGATGCCTGAAATAGCCATCTATAAAATCGTTAGAACCAGCTTTTTGAAGATGCAAGTGGTGCAAATATGGAGACAGGAAAGAGAAAGAAGTCATCCCCATAAATACATGTTCTGATGTTAAAGACATTTGGAAGCGCAGAATTCTCAGAGAATAAACAGCATTTAAGAGTGGCATTCAGCAGCTTTTTCACCTTTTCCTTCACAAGCTCCTCAGCTTCTGCAAATTCATCCAGTTCCTGACTACTCTTTTCACCAGTCTCAACATTGTTGCTTGGAAGTTCCCATGCATCTTTAATTGATTTGAGACCAAAAAAGAACAAGAGGGCAACAGCCGCGTATTCTCCAATAGGCAAGGCTGTTATGAAAAACAATTGGGAATTTAAAATGAATATCAAGCAAAAATCAATAAGGAGAACACAAACAAACAAAAGATGGTATGTGGAAATTTAGCTGGTGGGCAATGTGTTCTGCCCAAAACAGTAAAGGAAACTGTTTCTAGCTGGTAAGGGAAAAAAAATAAAGGAGATCAGGATAGTTTGGCTACCACTGTAGCATGCATCTTTGATGGTTTGAAAGGAGGGAAACTTTAGATTCTTCGAGGGAAATGCTATCGTGTATGAAATATAGGTCATTGCAAGCTCTGGATTTTATGTGTAACTCGAGTAGTTCTGGTGCCAAAAGGGTGTGTTTTTCAGTGTGCATGTGCAAGAAAAGGTACACTAGGAGAAACAAACACTATAAAAATACCACTGTAGTCTATACTTCGCAGGAAGAGACATTATCAAGCAATATATAACCAAACTTGCCGAGAGAATGTTAAGTTCTAATATCCAATGATCGGCATACTTGATCAGCAAGTCAGAATGCACCCAAACAAACTTATCAGTAAGCTTTCTGACAACTAATGCGCATATTAACCATTTACTTTCTGAGAACATGAACCCAATTTAGGATAAGTTCGCTTCAACAAAAGGAAATGCTAAGCAAAATGTGCCAATATATAAAGATCCCAAGGAGCCAATCAGAAAACCAAAAATAAAAACATATAACAGTCCCAAGATCTAACTTACTTGTTTGAAACTGAGCAGGTACTGAATGAAAGATCCTTCCTATTATGACAGAGAAGACCGTCATAAGTGAAAGAGCACCCATTGATCCCAAAAGGACCTGACCATTGATGCAATTCGAGTAAGATAAAGAATTGAACAAAACAGAAGTGACCACAATATTACATTTCCGTATAGCAGTAGCAAGAAATACTGACACCAAATTACATTTACACTATATCAATATTCAATCTACGAACTTGAGTGCAAAGTCTATATTGAGCCACATTTTTATATTTCAACAAGTTTCAAGAAGTTTTTAAATTTCATTTGCTTTCACATAATTAGGCTAGATTATAACTCCTAAATAATAATTATATGATGAAAAATGGATTGCGTCCTTCTCAGTTTGATCAATAATTCTACAAACAAATCCTGCAACCACCAAATGATCGTAATCTAGGATCCCCATCCTTAAAATTTCTGGCAGTAATGATAGCCTATAAGGAAAGAATGCTACAAGATACAAAAAAAAAATAGTTTTAGGTATGAAACCGTCAAGTGGATTGCTTTAAAGATATACCTAAGTTCAGTCACAATTATTCACTTTTATTCTCTTAAAACTTAATATCCTTAGATGCAAAAGAGATAGAAAAGGAGAAGTAAGGGACAAGGAACGCAAAAGTTCATACCAGTATTCTCTTATATTGCATGGCCAAGAGGGCAGCGATGAAAAATGTCTGTTGAATTGCATATTAAAGAAAGAATTAGTTAGATTTTTTGAATAAGACAAATTATCTCAAAACTAGCATAGGACAAAAGCAGATCCCAGATTAAATAACTCAATCAATTAACTGGTAATACATTCATATCAGTAGAATCATGTACAGTGTCACAAGGCTCATTCTGAAAGCATCAAAGTTTTTCAATAAAAGACACCAAAGAGAGAAACTTTTTCTAATTGATGCATAAATGCTTAGCCATGATTATGTGTTACAACACTTTTACACCTACAAGGTATTTGTGTCACAGCCAGATATAAGACCACGAGCACTATCCATATCAAAGTGAATGAAAAGGTTAAGAACCAGAGAAATGAAAGGGCAAAAAACAGTCATAAGTTCAGGAAAAGCTAATAAATATAGCATAGTGTGTCAATCTCTCTATTTACCTTGTCTCCAATCTCAGAAACAAATATCAACGAGAATGCAGCAGTGAAACCGGATTTCGCAAATGCTGCAATGAGTGATGACGGTCCTCCTTTCGTGAAGGCAATCAGTGAAAATACTAACGAACATCCACATAGCACAAGAGCTATAGCGAGAGGATAAGGAATTTTACTAGGAAGTGCCTCACTGCCATTCATGAAAGTTAAACATACATAAGTTTCATATGTTGTGAAAGTTCCTATTTAGTTAGTTGCAATCAAACTAAAACCTGTTTCCTCATATTAAAATGCATGAAGATACCTAGAAAGTCAGAAGAGATCATGTTTGATATATCAAAGACTAGGATTCTATAACTTAATAAATGTGTAACAAAATATGATTGCAGCCTGAACCTCTTCCTTTCATTCTTGAAGGAAAGAAAACGTAATCAAATTGCAATCTGTAATTGTGGATACACTGACAGTTGAAGTCATTATAGATACTCTTTTTTATTTGTGGTTTTCTAAAAAGAATTCTTGAAGTTATTATGTAAGCAGAACTCCCGAAACATAGGCCACATGCCGAAAGTAGAGGTGTCTGTTGGACATTGACAGATGCTTTTGATCAAGCTGCATTAAGGTGATATACTTGTCATATTGAGAATTTAAATGTGATTTTTTTTGCATTGGACTAATCAGGGAACTCTACTACTTTGTTTCTTGACACCAAATTACCAGCACTACAAGACAATTTCATAAGTATATCGTATATTGTTCACATCATATTAGTCCATCCCCCACAAACTTTCATAAGCCATTAAACTTTATCATCCAATCATTGTTGTGATGTGAGGTTTAACAGGATCAAGTACTTAAACATGCACTCTTGATAAATCCAGCCATTGGCAGGATAATAGTTATCCCACAAACCAAATGCACTCTAACTCTAGGCACCCTTTACAAAAGATTTAACAGCCTATCTTCCTCTCCCCATATACCTGTTAACAACATGCTCTTTACGCAGAAAAGAAATTTAAAGTATTCGCCAAACCTTTCACAATTTTGTATGTGGATAGAAATTCTCGTTATTTAATTGCTAAGTTATATATATAGCATACATTTTCGATGAACCATCGGTAGACGGCTGATTGACTGAAACATTGTGGCTTTCATCTCCTTGACTTTCTTCAAAACTTCCAGATCCAACACCAACATTAGATGCATAGGGTATAATTCTGCTATGCCTTCGCTGCAACTTAGGGGGCGCTGTACATCTTACTACATGTAACAAGGGCATGAGTCAGTAACGAAATAGAGCAACAAGATGTAGTAGTCAGAAAGAAAGAAATAAAAGAATCTAATTCTACTAGGAATATTAAAAAGTGACGGATCAAAAATTCAGAAATTATCTTGGTGGGAATTAAGAAAGTTCATCTGACAGAAAAGTAGCATCTCGCATCTAATATTAAGTGAATTTATTTACCATCTTAAGGCGTCTTTCATTCTATAAACTAAATCACTTGCAGGATTGAAGTAATATAGAGTTCAAAAGCCCTCATATATGTATTAAGTAGCAATTGTCATGTATCGTAATGTAAAAAATCATCTTAAGCCATAAATATATCTGGTACACTAATAGTCCTTTTTTCCTGAATTAGATCCCTAGCGACTATAAGTCGAGCTACACTATCTTTGACCATGATTTGTTCAAACATTTTTCTAACTGAGTGCATGAAAAAGGAATAAATCCAACTGAATAGTAGTCGGACTAAATTGTCTTTGACCAACAAGCACAAAATTGGAAAAACTTCAAATTAGCCACCTTCCCCCAAACCAAAAGAGGAACGCCAGAAAAGGCCTAAAGCTTCTAGTTTAATATAGATTCATTTAGTGTTATTTTTCCAACTGTGACAACAATGATGTCCAAGCCAGCTTGCGCACACCTTGAACTATTCCATCGGGTACCTACTACCACCCACCAGCACAACTACCGAGCAACTCTACCCACTAAGATTCAGGCAGAAGCGAAAAAATCACCAACTGGTTTATTGTCTCTGCTAGGATTTAAATCCCTCATCCCATGGTTTTCACACAACATTAACCACTAGGCTACACTCCAGCTTGCGCACACCTTAAACTCTTCCACTGGGTACCAACTACCACCCACCAGCACAACTACCAAGTAAGTCGGCCCACTAAGATTTAGGGGGAAGTGAAGAAATCACCAACCGTTTTATTATCTCTCCTAGGATTTGAACCCTGGTCTCCCTTGGTTTTTGTTTTTTTTATGACAAGGAAAACCCGCAGCCGCTACCCTTTGAATGCGCACAGGGTAAAACCCGCACTCCTAATAGCTCACAAACCATACAGGAGAGGTAACCCTTCCCTTGGTTTTCACACACAGCATTAACCGCTAGGCTACCCTCTTGGGTGCTCATTGAATAGTTTTCCTTCATTTTTACACGAATGACGGTTGTTGCTAAACCACTATGACTAGCCCAAATAAGCTTCCTCCTAAGATAGTATCATATTATCTCAATAAGAATCCAAAATAGCAAACACCCATCTGGAGCACTAAGCTAACATCCAACTCCTCAGACAGTAAATAACAACAACAACAACAACATACACAGTGTAATCCCAATAGGTGGGGTCTAGAGAGGGCAGGGCGTACACAGACCTTACTTCTATCTTGTGAAAGTAGAGAGGTTGTTTCCAAAAGACCCTCGACTCAAGTAACTCATAACAAAGCAATGTTAAAAATAACATACAGATGCAAAGCAGACATATCAAATAATAGTGAAATCATTACATGGGGGGCAAAGCACAACACTTCAATAAAACAATTTCTCATAACTTCAAAATGGGGCATCTCTAAATTCACTTAACTACTAACATACCCACAAATCACTCAATCAAATCAAATTCTTGGACTCAAAATTAAAAAGGGTATTCAGAAAAACTTACATAAAGATGAAATTCCACCTGAAAAATGGGAAATTCTCCTTGTGGGTATTGATGGTTTGCTAGGCAATGAATCCAAAACATTCAAAAATGAAAACTTTTTCTTCCCCCAATAACTTGATGCTATAGAATTAGATGATTGAAGAGCCAACCCCTGCATTTTTCTTAATTCTATGTACTATTAACTAAAAAAGATTGCTTTTTTTTTTTACTATAAAGTCATTTGTGAACAAACAAATTTAATAAAAAATATTGGGATTCTCTACACTTTTTCAGAAAAGTAGTTGTAACCCAGAAGCTGAAGAACTGATTAGGGAGTGTGGAGTTCTTGGGATTTTACACATGCCACGTGTCATCATTGGATCTTTTCAGATAAACTGATGAAGTTAAAAACGACGCCGTTTTGAAGCTTGTGGATTTGGGCTTTTTTTTCACCTTGGGCTGGATGGATGTTGCTCCTTGGAAATTTTCAGAGTCCAGACACTTCTTTCGGAAACAGTCTCTCTACCTTTACGAGGGAATGGTAAGGTGTGCGTACATTTTATCTTCTCCAGACTTCACCTGTGAAATTTCACTGGGTCTGTTCGGAAACAGGCTCTCTAAAAAGTTGTTATTTCTGAATTTTATTCAGGTTAGACTTGATATAAAGTTAAAGAAAAAATAAAATATTTTTATAACTTGTGGTCTTAAATATGAATGCAATTTTTATAGTTACAAAAGCATACCACTAAGGAGAAAATAAAATTAAAAAATATTTCGCTCTTTTTAAAACAGACTGATAAAAAGATATTATCGTATAGACTAAAATAAATTAGATGGAACGTAACTATTAAAATAATTGAAACAAAAAAAAGAATAGAATAGAACAACACCTATATTGAGATTTTGGGATTATTTAAAATTTTGAAGCTCGATCGAATGGTCATTTGATCGCCTCAGACTTTATTTTATGGGATTACACTGGGTATATTGTTATTGTTGTTGAATGGTTATTTGATCGCTTCAGATCACAATCTGTGGGATTATACTGGTATATTATTATTATTGTTGAATGGTCACTTAATCGCCTCAGACCTCATTTTGTAGAATTATATTGAGTATATTGTTATTATTGTTGCATAGTCATTTAGTCACCCCAAACCGCCTCAAACCTCATATGGTGAAATTATACTGAATATATTATTATTATCGTTGAATGATCATTTAATCGCCTCAGACCTCATATTGTTATTATTGTTGAATAGTCATTTAGTCACCCCAAACCGCCTCAGACCTCATATGGTGAAATTATACTGGATATATTATTATAATCGTTGAATGATCATTTAATCGCCTCATACCTCATTTCGTGGGATTATACTAGATATATTGTTATTATTGTTGGATGGTCATTTGATCAAGAATGTTTCATGCTGTTAATAAATGAAATTGACCAAGTAATTAATGATAGAATTAAATCCTAATACTAATTTAACAATTTCCAAAAGCATGTTACATGCTCTATATACGTTTGATATATTATCAAAGATGAACAACAAGAATCATGCACAATGCCTTAGATTATTATTTATCCAGTCTGAAAAATAGCAATTGTTATAGAGTTTCGAATTTCACATATAAAAACTCTGAGGCATTGCTTATTATTATAAGTTATAATGATTTACTTATTTATTCATACAAAGAATTATATACATACTATTATTAATTAAGGAATCGAAAACGATAAAAGAAAAAAGAAAAAGAAAATCAAACTCTCACAATTACATTCATTATGTAAGAGACTAATATCATTAAACTATAAGCCTCGATATTAAGAACAATAAGATAAATCTCAGCTTATATTAAAAGCTTATTTCAATGGAATAAAAAAATAGGAATCAAAAGCTTATCATCAATATTAAGAAGTCAGGATTAATGAGGATAAAAATTCCTAGGTTATTTAATTCTTTGTATATATATATACACTTTCCATCAAATCAAGAATTTTATTGATAATTTGCATGTATAGAATCATATTCTAATATGACATATATTCCCTTCACAGCATTACTAATGGGTGCAGCCTTTTTTTTTAAAATGTGTTGATTTATTAGTTCGACTACCAAAAAAAGGGTCACATGTGAATAGCTAGGACATGTATAATACGGTATTGAAAGTTTTGATACCGTAATTTTGATATTCAGTTTTTAAAATTATCATATCATTACTATATTAATTTAATTCAGTATGGTTTGATATTTTGCGGTATGGCAAATCGCTAACCATAGTTTGTTCAATTTCGACTAATATATACTCGTATAATAGAGTATTATAACGTTGACAGTTAAAAGAAGATCAAAATTGTATCATACTAACACATTACACATGTAGAAAAATATATTCAAAGATAAGTACAAACAACTTCTTCGGTTAATCAATTACATTTCAATCAAAATAAAGTAGTCAAAGTTTCAACTTCTAAACATTTAGTTTATACTAATATTAAGTTGCATATTTGTTAGTATTTTAATTTTATATATATATATATATGTGTGTGTGTATATGTATGTTGTTTATGTAATTATATACTTCGATATGGTATTCGGTATTTCAGTATGTTATTTCTAAATATCAAATACCGTACAAAATACCCAAAAATATTAAAATACCTTATCAAATACCATATTACCAAAATTACGATATCAATTTTTTTTATATAATATGGTAATTTGGTATATACCATACTATGTCCAGCCATACCAGCATCGCCTTTGATATGATAAACAAAGCAACATAAGAGTCATCTTTTTCCATTGGTTGATTCGCGAAATCACCTCTTGAAAAAAGAAATGCTCTTGGGTCTAAATTGGAATGTCATTTAATAATTTGATTATTTGAAACAACTCGATAAATTTAGTTGACCATGCATAGTAAGCTCGCTTGCTTGACCTCTTTTGAATGTGAATTTACATAGAACCTCGCGTTTGACATATCTAAAATTGCTATAGTAAAGTAGAATGATCTCTCTCGTTCAGATATAAATTTAAATGTTATTTTTAAATATCTCAACTAGAAAAAGTATCGCATCAATTAAGAATGAATATTATTATTTGTTTTCTGAGTGATACATGATAGAGGAATATAAAACTAAGGGATATGAATGAAAATTGAACGTTACAAATTTAAAATGTAAGTAATTAGAAGCACTAATCACACTCTTTGTCAACAAAGCAAAAAGAGGAATCTAGACTGTTGTTCTTGTAGCTTTACTTTACTAGGGGAGAAAAAATTGTTTACAATCAAATAATTGTTGAGGCTTATATGATTGCTTTATCTCAACTTATAAGGGACAATAATGTATTTCCAAAAATTATATACTAGTTAATTTTAGTATATATCTCATGAATCGAACTCGTGGCACGTATTGTTCATTTTGACTCAATAAATATTATGAATTTGTTCCTCGAGTTACATCATCATCTAACACAAAAACACACGAATCATGTGAATTTTTGTATGTCATATAAATTCATCTCTTTCCTCTCTTAATCTGATAAAAAAATTATCTAAAATATCACGTGCGATTATACATCAGAAACTTGCTAATCAAAAAACAATTTAGCATTTTACTGATCGCGATAATCGATAAATCAAATCAAACCATCGGATGAATAGCACTTTACTTGCCGGCTAGCTTCACATATTCTATAACTATAACAAACTAAAAGTTAAATGTCTAATTATTAATACATAAATTCGATTGACTTTTGTAAACAAGAAAAAAATAAAAATTACGATCCTAATATAACCCTTGACAAATCAATAATTGAGTTGAGGGTCACTAAGTACTAGTGATTTTCTTCAAGTACTTGTTTTTATTTAAATACTAAATCGTGAATACAATTATTTTTTAAATTTCTCATCTGATATTCAATTTTCGTATTAGATTCTAATTAAATTTAAATTCATACAAAAAAATCTACACTAAAAGTACCCATAACAAATGTGATTCCGTACCCTCAATTATTGAATAATGAATAATTTTTTATATTATTTTTCATTCGATGTTCGTTACTCACGACGCAGAATAATGAATAAAGTTATGCAAGGCACATAACATTTGACTCTTTTTTTCTAAAGGATACACGTGATTGTCACATGCAAAATGGGAGAGTAGTTGGAGGCATCAAAACTACTCACGGAGGTTCAAAAACGTGGTGGGTCCCACGTGAACATGCAAGTGGACCCACATGGTATATTTTTTGAAAATTAATTATTAAGAGACAAATTAGAAGGTACAATAATTACGTACCATCAATATATTCTTATAAATGAGGTCTTGAAAATCGAGAGAGTGATGTGTATGTAGTCTTAATCATATTTTGTTATGTTTGATTAGCTCAACTCGAGCTAACAAAATCAGTAAGAAAAGAAGATAATAGCAAAAACTTAGAATATAGTAATAAATTCAAAGAATATAAACTTGTAAAGTATTTAAACTATTTAACCATATGTGGCGTATATAAAACTTATTTTTTTAAAGTATGTAATTGTTTTGTACATTATTATTAATAATTAATATCAATCAGTATTCATATCCAATCACAAATTCACAACTCCAAATTTCAGATGCCATTTTCAACCTAAAAGTAAATTATTATTTTTTCAAATTTCACAATTCTTATATTCGCTAGATTTTCTCCAATTAAATTTCAAACATTTGACTCACTAATTTCAAAATAATTTTCAAAAATAATTTTAAAAAAAAATCTCAAATCATTTACAATTTAATGGATAATAAAACTTCACAAGATTATCGCCGCCACGTGCGGTGTCTGATAGTCAAAAGATTTTATTTTCCATAAATAAAAATTATGTGTCAGTTTATGATTGGCTGTCTGACGTGTGATTTGGAGCCTATGGGAACAAGGACACATCGGTTCAATCGCCCGACCCGTTACGTAAGCGGCCCGCATTCTTGTAAAAGACATAAATACCCTTGTGATTAATTTTATTGGCAGTCATATCCTAACAAGTTACAAAGACAGGTATTGTTCATGTTCATGCAAACGTTCAGTGTACTTTCACTTGTCATGTAGCAGTCATTCAAATATTTTGTCTTTTCATTATTATAATCGAGCATCTGAACACCCAATAAAATGTCGATATCGAACACATTTGATACAAAATTCAAAATTCAGAGGTGTATTTCACTCATATTGTAAAATCGGGTAAGAGTTTGGGTTCTAAATTTTCTTTTCATTCTAAATATAAAGTCTACAGAAAAGCTACTGGGTTTGTTCGAACCCACAAAGCCCCACCTAGCTCCGCCCCTGTCGGGGTGTATTTACATTCAATTACTCAAATTAAAGAGTATTTTTAAGGCTATCAGTAATTCGAGGATGAAACTAATAATTCGGTGTCAGAATATTTTCAATATTTTTTTGTCTAATAAGAGGTTAAGGATCGAGTCGTCTATTCATAGTTTCACTTCGCTTCTGTCATTCTGTTTCCCTCAGACTATTAAGGGAAAGGAAGGACATTTATGAACTCGAATAACCTTGTGGCATAACATCGAATCTATTCTACCCTACGAATCTCTTATTTAAAGTTTTAGCTAACATGCATTAGCCTCAATAAGCAGTAAATTATGAAGTTCATTCCAATTGAGTATCAAACTATCTAATTTTTTGGTTGAATTTGGACGAATGATCAAGTTTTTTAGCAATAAAATTTGCATATTTATTTTAAATAACAAAAGAAGTATAATAAGTCATGATTATTAACAATTTAAATGACATAACAAAAATTACAACAAAATCTTTGAACTTTAAATAATTTGTGTCACATAAAATGGATTAGGAAGTATAAGATTTTGACTACAAAATAATTTATAAATATTATAATTATCTTACTAAAACAAGTGTAAAATTAGTCAAGTAATTTTATAAATTAGAGTAACTTAATTGTATAACTAAATAAAACATTTCTTTCCTGGTAAATGAATTTGAAAGGATGCAATTTTATTTTATTTTCCTTAATATGAAAGTAATTGATGTCGTTTCCACATTCTAAACACCTTCTCAAATTATCTATTTATTTTTATCAGCATTTATGTATGAATAATAAAAATATGAGAACAGTTACAATTTGCAAAAAAAGATTTCATTCCTTAAATGTAATATATAATATTCAAGTTTTGAATTTAAAAGGTCCATAATTAACATAAATTTTCCAATAGTAGTACATAGTATCCAATAATCAATATGCAATTTCCCTCTATACTTGAATTGAAGAGTATATCGAAAATAATTTTTCTGTCTTCATAAAAATAAGAATAAAATTGCATACTCTTGCGTGAAAATAACATAAAGTCAATATTTTTTTATTGTATATCTCTGCTATAATAAATGTGCATATCGCGACAAGTTAAGATAATTTTAAATTTATTCAAATTAAATAATCTTTTGCGTGGAAATAACGCAAAGTTAATATTTTATCATATATAAATATATAATAAATGTGCATATCGCGACAAATAAAAATATTCAAATTTGAAATAAAAAATAGATTTACTTCAATATAAGATATTCAAATTTGAAACAAAAATAGATTTACTTCAATATTCAAAAGTCAAAATAAGAGTAACTGCAAATTCATAGATTTTCAGTTATCAAATAACTCCAAGATCACATAAATATTGTTTTCCATCTTTGTTTTCTCCATGTTAATTTTCATTTTTTTAAAATGGCAAATCCAATTTAATTTAATCCTAATTACAAAAAAAAAGGAAAACAGTTTTAATTTTCTTTATTAAATTATAACAAGTAAAACTTAAAAAAATACAATTAAAAATGCAATGCTTGAAACTGGTAATTAATGCAAAATACATATCTTGTATACATATATTTATCAATTATTATTAAATATTACATGCTATCATATTAATTTTTAATTAATTTAATCTAAATATCATGTGAAAAAATAATAATTTCCCATTGGAAATATAGAGTAGGTAAATAAAAGGAAAATAATTTGGTAGAAAATTGGAAAATACTATAAACTTTGACCAATATTTAATATATATTTTTTCTTAGTATTAATATGAAAAAGGTTACAAATATAGATTTTGAATATCTAAATTATATAAAATTAATTAAATTTAAATATCATGTGAAAAAATAATAATTTCCCATTGGAAATATAGAGTAGGGGAATAAAAGGAAAATAATTTAGTAGAAAATTTTGAAAATACTATAAGCTTTGACCAATATTTAATATATATTTTTTCATGGTATTAATATGAAAAAGGTTACAAATATAGATTTTGAATTTCTAAATTATACAAATATTTAGTATTATAATATCTCTATTTAATTAATTAATATTTTTTGAATATTTTATTATTTATTTTTAGAGTTAAAATATAATTATCAAAAACGACTTTATTCTCATGACTCAAATTATTTTCTTATTATTAGAGAGCGTTTTACCTCCGATAATAATAACACTCCTTATAAAGGGAACCAATCTTTTCCCCACCCACCCACCCCACCCACTTTTATTTATTTTTTTCCTTTTTATTTTTTTTCTTCTCTCTAAACAAAATCAAACCAAACCAAACCCTCATTCCATTTTTCCTCTTTCAATTTCTCCCTTTTGCTCTCTGTGTGTGAAAAAAAATGAAAATGGAAGATTTGGACCCAACTGCATGTTTCATGGTGGATGATGACCTTCTCAACTTCTCTTTGGAAGATGAAACTGTTGAAGAAGATGATGAAAAATCAACTATTACTAGCAAAGACCCACTTTCTTATTCTTCTTTGTCTTCAACAAACCCTCTTGTTAGCCTTCTTCCCCACCCTGTAAGTCACTCAAATTTCACTGATTGTTAAGTTTTTTTGTTCGATTTTGCCCTTTTTGAGACTCTGGGTGTCATACCCAGAAGTTTTTTTTGGCCGGAAATGTTGTCACTCGGTGTTTTCCGGTGAGCTGAACAAAACTTCTTGGGGTTTGGAGGGTATTTTTGTAAATGAGGGTGAAAAAGGTGGGCAGTTTTGAAACGGTTGTTGGGGGAAGACTTAGAAAGTTGATTGACAGGGTGAAAGTTGTGAGGTGTTAAGAGGGAATTGAATTTTTTTGGACTATTTTGCCCTTCAAACCCTAAGGCTACAGAATCATGGATGAATGACATGTGGGGGACTGGTGATTAAGGAAAAAAGTTTTTTTTTTGGAATTTAATAAAATTTGGGATTTTTTTTTGTTGAAAGAAATGAAATGTGGGGTTATTTTGGGAATTTTGGAATGTCTACAACATGACTTTATGATTTGAGTATTGGTTGTCACTATGTTTGAGCTGTACAAATAAATGTGCCATATCAGTTTCAACTTGCATTTCATAATGTACAAAGACATTTTTGCCCCTAACATCAATGTTTAATTACTCTCCAATTTGTCAAAGTTGTGAATTGTACTAGTTGGAAATATTGACATTTTGTTTTCCTCAATTTATGTTTTTGTTGAGTGTGTCTGTCGGAAATGACTTATCCACCTAACACAAGCCGTGGTGGAGCCACATATAACACCCCTTTGTTGGAAAATTACAGTTTGTAGCTAGTTAAATTTTATTTTTTTATGTATATATATTGCGTATTGACATCCCTTGTCTTAGGCTATTTTACTTTTTTATATTTTAACATTTCTTAGTGGAAATTCTGGCTCTACCGCTGCACACAAGATAAGTGTAAGGTCTGCGTACACTCCACCCTCCCCAGACCCCCACTTGTGGTATCTCGAGGTGTATGTTGTTGTTCTTGGACTGTCTACAATGTCTTAAGCCTAGTACATAACTAGATTCCTCCCTAGATATTTTTCACCCTTAGATATAATCTAAATAATACAGTTAATTGATATTTCTTATAAGAAAACTTGTAAATTGAACAATTAAATAGAAAAGAGTTGGAGGTTGTTTGAAATAAGTGGCTTAGTTGAGATTATTAACATATTGCATTTTGCAGGAGTGTGTAGAGGAAGAATTGGAATGGCTGTCAAACAAAGATGCATTTCCAGCAATAGAGTTTGGCATTCTTTCAGAGAACCCGGGTATGGTATTTGACCACCATAGCCCGGTTTCAGTGCTGGAGAATAGCAGCAGTACCAGCCACAGCAGTGGCAATGGTGTTGTTAATGGAAATGCTTATACGAGCTGCTGTGTCAACTTAAAAGTTCCGGTTAATTACCCTGTTCGTGCACGGAGCAAGAGAAGACGTAGAAGGCGAAGAGGTGGGTTTGCTGACATGCCAAGCGAGCATTGTCTGCCGGTGACACAACAGAGTTTCAAGAACGTTAAGCAGCGTGAGCCATTGCTTTCGTTACCAATGAATTCAGCTAAGAGTGCTGCTAGCATTGGGAGGAGGTGCCAACACTGTGGAGCTGATAAGACCCCACAATGGCGGGCAGGCCCTCTGGGGGCAAAAACACTGTGTAATGCTTGTGGGGTGCGCTATAAGTCAGGCAGGCTGTTGCCAGAGTATCGCCCGGCTAATAGCCCTACTTTCTCGGCTGCTGCGCATTCCAACTCCCACCGGAAGGTTTTGGAGATGAGAAAGCATAAGATTGGAGTGGGAGGAATGTTGATTCATGAAGCTTGTGGATATAGGGTAGGACAGTAGTGAGTCATCTGCAGCGTCTTTTCGGATATTTTTCTTCATTTACTATAGTTAGCATAGACTCTAGGTTTTTGTTGTAATGGTCTTGATGGTCAGTGATTTGCTTTGGTTTTCCATCAAAATCCACTAGGAATTTTGAACTTAGTTTGTTTTATTATATGCTTTTAAGATAGAAATCCAGAAAGAAGAGCTCCTAACAAAGATTTGGTTGTTTTTTAAATCCTTCCTACTTACCTTTGTCATTTGCATGGATTGGAAATGATACATTTTTTAATCTTGAGAATGATGTTTGTGGCAGTTGCTGGAAGTGTACTTGCTATCACTGCTAACTAAGCAGTTTTAACAGTTGCAGAAGGTGGTGTTCGCTCGAGATGGAAGTTTTGAAGGTTACAGTGTTCTAATTGTTTGAGGGGTTTGATCATCTTACTTTGGTTTTTACCCCTTTATGTAATGAAGCATTCTGCAATGTATTGTCTATTTGTTTGAATAAAAGAAAGAAGATGGAACTTATGTGCAGAGTTCTCTTCTCATGGTTGAATGGTGATTATATTCTGAGCAGTCTTCATGTTTGTTTGTTGAAGCTGAAGAATTGTTTGCTGGACGAATCTGAGGGCTACTTTGTTTTCTATGTTGTGTTGCATCAACTTGTTCGACGAAAAAAGCAGTGAGTTTAACATAATGACCTTATATTGACTATAACTTACTGGTTTTTCTTGTTCCAAGTAAGTTTTTTTTTGGCTTGATACTAGTGCTGACGGACTAGTATGAAGTGTTGTGTTGGGATACAGATATTGAGTTTGTCTCTAGCAGTATAATCTGTATTACTTTCCAATTCTGCTAATATGCATGAACTTTGTTAGACAATTGTATAGATATTTGGTGTTTGTGTCACAGTTGTGTGCATCTCGATTAATTCATGGAGTATCGCTACCTCCTTCTAGCACAAGCGCTGGTAATTCTGTCCTCCAAAGTTTAGAAATTGCTTATTGTTTTTTATTTTGCTGAAATTTGAACCTCGGCTTATCTTCTGCACTTCATTGATTGCTTGCTTGGCTACACCTTCAGCAGAAGCAGTCAATTATAGATATTTGAAACCTTCAAATTTATTCTTCTTCCGAGCAGTCAATAAAGTGCGGAATAACTAGAACAAGAGTTCAACGTTCAAATCCTCACAAAGAACAAATATTATGTGATCTTCTTTCCATCTGCCGAGTTATTCAGTAACTATGCTGGTGCGAGTCAACAGGTATCAAAGTAAAATACTCTAGTTTTTGTTGGGACAAGATTTGACAATGTCCACCAATTTTTTTTTAATCTTGTTTATTAGCTCATTAGTTAGGTAAGAGTAGAAGTGACAATACAAAATGTTGGTGATATTTTTTTTCTTTGCTTTGTGCTTATCAGTGACTTGGATTCTATCTTTTAATAGTGGTCTGGGTTGGCTTTTTTCTTTGATCTTGATGGCTTAACATTTGCTTTAAGTCAGTTCCTGTAGATGACACTGAACTTTTGTTGTGTTGTGCATTTTATAAACCTTAATATCAATTTTATACAAGATTTTTTACAGATTAGTCAAAGGCGGCTGCACTGATAGACTATATATTTCTGAGTGGCTGCTATTTTCTCATGGTGTCACTAATATGTGTGTTGTTTACTAGTTTATGGTTACATATGATGATGACAATAATGAGTGATTTTAAATGATTTACTTGCTTTGACTCATGCATAGTTTCAAGGTCAGATTGCTCGGTGTACGAAGCATTTTATATTAATGCAAGGTGTTGCACTCCAAGGGTATGTGTTGTACTAGTAGGTGGTCTGCCTTGACACAAGTATTACTGGTTGATTTCATGGTTCGAAATTGTGACCTATAGGTTACACCAAAACAAGTTTACTATTGCTTCAAATTGTAATTCAACCTGTGAATCGGTCTCGACTCGTGACCGACCTAAGAATCGACCATGACTCGGGACCCGACTCCCGAACCCATTCCCCGACCCCAACCCTTGACATGCATGAGAACCGACCCTAACTTGGGACTCGACTTCCGACCCCATCCCTCGACCTGAGACTGAGAATTCAGACCCAAACTGGGTCCCGATGTCGACTTGGGACCCTACTCCAAACCCAAAGACCCGACTCTCGACCTTGACCTTTCGATCCCGAGGTCGGTTCGTAGGGTTGGGGCCAAGTCAAATCTTGGTGAATTGTACTTTGACTTTGAATGTAATGTAGATAAAAATTATTGCAAACTATTTTTTATAAATCGATTGTCAGATTATTGGAGTTCTAATATTGAATTTTAAAGTAGAATACCTATTTACTCATGTAAATCTAGGTCAACCTGTATATCACCCAACTCATTTTATCACCCGACCCACTTTTACCCTTATAAAATATGAATAGACTGAATTATTTCCTGTTTTATTTTGACCCGCTATCCACCCGTCCATTTGCCATCACTAAATTAGTGAATATGAATGAGAGTTTGCTAGGAATGACCAGTAGGTTCATAGGCCGGCTCTTATGGATATAGCCATATTTAAAGATATTTTGCCAATTGGCAACTTATTGGCACAACATAATTAATACACAATGACTTTACTTTCATTTCATATAATGATTTACTAGCTTTTTCACATATCAAATCATGGTTCCTCTCAAATATTTACTTTTTTTATATATATATATATATATTTTGACAGATCGTGAAAATTCTGACTCCGATACTAAAGAAATAACTCATATATTCCATGACTAAGCTACAAGATTTTCTTGTGTACAATGAATGAAGGGTCTTTTCATATTTGGTTTCATTTTGAGAGAACAAGTGAGACGTGTGTCCCATGTCTATAAAAGAAATATTCACATACAACAAGTAGGGCATCACACACAATCTATGTGAAGATTTTCTTTTAGGTTTTAGTGGTGGATATATTCCTTTTTTTTTTTTGTTGAACTTCCTAATTTCTAAAATTAGCATGATTGGTATGGCATAAACTATTGATACTATATAAAAACATTTTTTGATATGTTTGAATTATTTACACATCTGAAAAATATATTTTTTATAAATGTCTAACTTACTTTTAACATGCACTATTAAGAATTCACTATTCAGTTGCTAATTTGCTATTTTTACTGATATTTTGATTGAATTGATGAGAAAAAAAATAGTAGTATTTTCATACGGAAAAATTAGAAAGCTTCGTAGTATTTTAGTGAGAATATGTTTCCTATCATGCGTGTTTCCAGGGAGCTGATTCAATATGGCACAAATTTCTCATTGATTCACGATAATTTTTTTTGTTATTTCTAGTAATGACGTAACCATCACAAATATATTGTTTTCACAGGTACAAAATATAGAAAATTAGTATTCAAATTTCACCAAAGACCAAAAGAAAAAATCAGGCGACTTCTTCCCATCAACCTTAGTTTTGGTGGTTAGAACTATTCGATACATATGTTGATGATAAGTAATAAATATTCTATGAAATAATTAAAGTGTGTGCTTGTTGATTTGAATATCAAAAAAAAAATTAGGAGTGTGCAAAAAATTGAAACGATCAATAAACCGAATCGAAAGAAATGTTATTGAATTTTTAATGGTTTTATACAAGAACATTATCAATTTAGTTTTGATTTTTTAATATTGGGTTTATCGATAATTCATTAAGACGGTAGTAATTTACTCCTTTACCTCTACATAAATATTAAATATTAAAATTAGTACCTTACGGGTTACTATCTTTGCCCTTAAGCCTTCAATTCACATTATTGTCCTAGTTCTTTTATTTGTGTTGCACTTGTATAATTCTTTTTATGTTTGTTGCTACTATTTTTATTTTATGAGCATTATTCAAAGTTACATTATTGTCCAGTCGTGCCAAATTGTTGGAGAAGTCATATATTTGTTGTATGAGCATTTTCTTATTGGTTAAACCAAAAATCGAACCGTAAAAGACAAAAGCCGATAAATCGATAAAAAATATCTTATTAATTTAATATATTCAAAAATTAAAAATTCATAATACATAAAATCAAACCGAACCGATCAACCCACTACTCTCATACCTTATCTCACACATTTGTTTGAAAAGAAATGTGATGGAGGGTAGGCCCTATTTGGCCCAATAATAATACACTAATCTAACTTCAATTGTGTGGTAGCTATGTTTGTTGGCTAGTGGAATTTATCTTTCAAAAATCAATGAGAAATTAATAGAGTTTTTCAATAATTTAGAACATTGTTTCATCTTTGGTCCAAAATGGGCCTAAATTGTAAGACACTCACACATTATTCCATCAATAATTAAGGTTGTCCCTATATGAATAAGCAAAAAATTAACTCTAGCAATTATGATATCTCAAAAAAATCTCTTAAACTAAATATCATAAAATCATAATGAATATTAGTGTTATGTAGTTTATTTTTCATGCATGATTTGTCGGCTACTCCTTCTGTCCCTTCTTACTTGTTATTTTTGACAAATCAAGAAAAAACAATATTTTTTTTTGCTATTATACCCTCAATGAGTTAATGTTTTTGAAAAAGGTAAAACCTCTTCCACAAGTAAATTAATTTTAGAATTTTATCAATTAATAGGGATAAAGTGATAAACTCATTATGTCGGTATAATTTTTTTTAATAGTTATGTCAAGTAAAAAATGAACAAGTGAATATGGACAAAGAAAATATTACACTAAAGCGGAGTTTTACCATATGCCTATCGAAAAAATAACGATAACGAATTTGCTTGTCATAAAATAAAAAATAAAAAGAGTTTGGTAATGCCTTAAATGCTTCAACTTTGAAATAATCAACCAAAAACCATAAATACAAACTCATTCAATGTTGAAATGAATGCCATAAATAACCGTTATGACCCTTTAGAAAAATAAATACTTTTTTTCTATTTTCTTTTTTTAAAAAAACAAGAGGGAAATAGTCAAATTTTTGTTGTAACATTATCCAAAGGCACGCAATTTTATCATTAGTTATATTTTCGGTTAATTCATATTCTTATCGTTAGCAAATCGTATCATAATTAATTTTTTCATTAACAAATTTCGACATTAGCCAAATCTTTTCATATTTGGCTTTGCCATTAACGAAATTTCAGCATTAACAAATCGTCTTGTATTTGCCCTTGTCATTAGTGGAATTTTGACCTTTTCCCCAAAAATGTATTGCAAGCAAGTTATACTATATAGTTATATATATTCCTAAAAAAAGAAGAAAGGGAAAATAATGTGATAAAATTTCATTAGGTTGGAAAAAGAATGTCTTGCTCAAGTCTAAGTAATTATTTATTTAATAAAATATCTTTTTTATTTTAAATTGAGCAAGCAGCTTATTTATAGTACTAATTTTTCTCCCTATTCCAAATTATGAACAGTCAATTTTTAAAATTTTTATGCATCAATTTCAAAACATTAGTGTTATAACATTAAAACATTTTATGATCAAAGGTCGAAAATAAGCAAATATTAAAGAAAAAAAGGAGAAAAAAAAAAGAATCATGCTTGCAACTTGAAAATAAAAGTATATCATGTTTCGTAGTTACAAGAATGTTGTTTGTTTCACTATCTTTTAGTTGTTTTAAAAAATATTGTTATAAAAAACATAGAGTATAACCTAATATGAGAGATGATCTGACTATACATCCTAACGAACTATTGATGTATCATTGACTATCAACTTTTCGCAAATTACTAATTTTATAACTTATCTACGTCATTGAAAGTAGCTAAAACATTTTCTCACCACAAAATAAATAAATCAAATGATTACATGGTTCAAAAACTTAAAAATTTCATTAAATTCATAAATATTTTATAGTGGAGGGACCAAAATATATGCTTTATTTAGGCTAACATTTACGATTTGCTCATAAATAAGGGACCATAAGTGTAATTATACCTTCTAATAAGTAATTATGATTACTAATAAGAAAAATTAGACAAAATCATTATAAAGATCAGAAGCATATGATTGAGAAGATATTTTTGTTTAATTATTTTGGTCGGTTAACCCTAACATGCATAGCACATGGAACAAAATTGATACTTATTGGTCTAATTAAATAAAAATAATTATTTGTGTACAGAAAATTTTATAAATATAATTTTAAAATTATAGTGCATCTAATTCATTTCCTCCTTTAGATTTTTTATTTTTTTTATAATTGTTGGTAGGAAACGTCTATCAAATCACATGATAAATGGTAATAAGAGTAAAGACAAATTATCTTTATCGATTGCGAGACTGATCAGATATGTCGTAAATACCTGAGAGATCTTTATAAAGCAGGCTAAAATAATTAAAACGACTCCTTGGATTTCAAATATTAATCATGTTGATAAACTAAATGTCTTTAATCTTCCTCTCTCTCTTTTTTTTTTTTTTTTTAACATTTTAGAAAAATAAAAAGTTATTTTTGCCTTTTATCAATTGTATGCTTACTATTCCAATCAATGGAATATTAATCAATATGTTTAAATGAGAGATAAATGGTCGTCTAAACAAAAACAGATCGAAAAGTTAAATTCAGTGGGTTCAATTTTTATGATATTCGATAGTAAATTCATTATATCATTAAAATTATGATTTTGAATTTAACATAAAATGACAAAAAACGATTCTGAATTTAATGTGTTCGATAAAAAATAGTAATTACATATAAAAAAAAGAAAAAAAGTATATATAGGTAAATTATCAATTCATATCTTCAAAGATTTTGCACTTTTCTTGAGAAAAAGTTTTATGTCTTGTTTCGATTAATCTAGACTATATAAAAATTTCTAATTATTTACATAAAGTTACTTTTCTTAGATTTTGCTTCCAAAGCCAAAAAACTTTTTTTTTTTTAAACCTTTATAAGTAAGCACGTGCCTTTTGTTATAATAAGAACTTAATGGGAAGGGTTCAAATTCGGTATATGAAGGAAAATATTTTCTTATTATTTTTTTTAGAAAATAAATAATTTTCTTACTTATTTTTCAGTGTTAGCTAAGTAAGCAGAAAAATTAAAAATATCCAATATCCCAAGAACATTTATATGTAATTAAAAAAAATGAGGGTGGGGTTCGGGTGGGGGTGGTCAAGGGACGACAATGGGTAGTGGGTGTTCGATTGTTGGGGGTGGAGAAGAGACAAGGTACTAGAATACGACTCATGAAACTTGTTTTACTTGCTTCCTTTATAGAAGTCATTTTCCTGAATATCAAGAAAATCATTTTCTAGAAAAAGATTTTGACCTATCAAATATTAAAATTAAAAATAAAATCCTCTATATCAAAAACACCAGCTCTTACTTGTCAACTTTAGGGTTCTGTCTATTGTTCGAAATAAGTCTCAGGTTAACCTCTATTATAAGTAGAATATTAGTAGCTTAATCGATTGGTTACCTAAGGTCTGATGATTCAATTCCCCATTTTGTAATCTTCTTCCCCTACCTCGATTTAAAAAAATATATATAATTAAAAACACAATTAAAGTTGAAGTGTTGGTATTGGGCCTCTTTGGGTCTTGTCTAGATGGTTTGGGTCGTTTCAAAAGAAAAGTGGACAGGCCCAATAAAAACAAGATCAATAATTGACAGAATGTAGAGCAAATTAGAGTACTAATTATTTCTTTTATATCCCTTACGTGAAGGTTTCGAGTTCAAACTCTGAGTATAAAAAGATTCTTGGTATGGACCGCCAGAGCGGTTCCTTCTGATGGGGGGCTCTATTAGTCGAGCTCCTTGATAATCTTTCGTACTATAAATATAGATCAATAAAGAAATACTTTCTTCATTCATTTTTACTTGTTCAATATTTCAAACATAGATTTTTGCTGTTACTTGTCACTTTTAACATATCAACAAAAGACGATTATTCTTTCTTGTTTTATCTCAACATTAACACCTCTTTTTCTAAACCTAAGACTATACACCAATTAATATGAGTATGACGGTAAAATATCATATTAATCATTTTTCTTACGAAATATACAAAGTTCAAAGTGGACAAATAAAAATGAACAAAATGATTAATTATTGAAAAGAATAATTATTTCGATCCTCTCCGCGTTAATGATGCATTTGTCGGAGGAGTTTAGGTACATTAAATATAGTAATTAATGTACTAATTTAATTAATCAATTAATAATGTACTAATTAATTTGGATTTATATTGACCTTCAGCGTTGACCACACTGTCAACTTTGGCCAGCTCGATACCCGCTGAATACAAATTTAATCTAATTGCTCTTATTGACATTTTTACCCTTGTTTAATTAATAATAATTAAATTTCCAAGGATAAAAGAGTAATTATTCGATAATTTTGAATAAATTAGGCATTTGTTTATATGTCGTACAACATAATAACGTACGATACAAGATTCAAAAAGAGGGGTGGGGTCAATTAGTTTTGAATATTTTTGAGATATGAAATTGAATTATTCATTTTCCAAGAATTAAAATAATTTAGGTAGGCTACATCTTGCCATGACTATGATGACAGTTTTAAAAATTTACATATGACATCCTAGTTTAAGATAAGAAGTTTTACGTTGATAAAATTATATGAGAGATACTGAGTATATAAGTAAACATGTTCTACATTTTAGTGACGCGTTTTAAAGCCGTGAGAATCTAGACTTAAAGAGGGTAATGTCACTAGCGGGTTGGACCATTACATATGGTATTAGAGCCACTCTGGTGTCAATCTTGTCCATGTGGGGCAAAGTTCAACTGAATTTAGACATATTTCGATTAGGCAGCGGAGCAAATCTCAATGTTGAGTTTAGGCAAGTCTCATGTGATGGGGCAAACCTCAGTAAAAACACTGAATCCATAAAAGGAGGGTATATGTGACACTCCAAATTAAGATAAAAATAATCTTACATCGACAAACTATATGAGAGATATTTGATATATAAATAAGCAAACATTACATTCGAATGACACATTTTAAAGTCGTTTCAATCAAGAGTGTACAATATCACTAGCAGAATTTTCTTTTAAATGATATACCAATCAATTTCTTTTAACATGATATAACATGATAAATAAACATCCACGTACAATATATTTCTAACAATATTTTAAACTAGAGTCACAAGAATTTTATTCATTCCATCATAAATCACAGTCACTAGACTTTACAATCATTTTTAAATAAATGGAGGAAGTCAAGTACATCAAATATACACAATTATTAAGGTAAAAAAGGCTAAGACAAGTGTAATTTATTTATTGGTGTGATTGAGTTTGAAAGTTTTGAGTGGAAAAAAGAGCCAAACCCCAAGAAGAGTAAAAAATGAAAATCAACATAGGGATAGATGCAAAACACTCACAAAAATAAAAGTCTACTCATGATATAACACCTCCATCAAAATATTCTTTTTGTTTTTATATTTTCGTCCACACCAATATCATTTCTATTCTCTTTTAGTTCCATATACTATTTGAAATTCAGTTCCACATAATGGTTGTTTTTTTAGGTTCGTTTTAAAGTCTCAATTAATTTCAATTTATATCATATAAAATATTTTTTGAGTTATTTTATATTTTTAGGACTTAAATTCAATTTTCTTTTATCAATAATAAGGAAATCATGTCTATCTCATTGTAACTCTTAGTAATTATTGCAGTAAAAAAATTACTTATTTCTTATGTATGATATAAAAGTTAATTGTTTTTTGTAAAAATATTACTTTCTTTTTCTAATAATGCTTGTCTACTATTGACTGTTCACAATTCTTAAGAAACTATAAATATAAAGATATTTTACTAATATCACCCTTTAAATATACTACATCCGTCCACTTTTAATTATCATAGTTTCCTTTTTTAGAGTCAAACGATAATAACTTTGACTAACATTTTACGATGTATTTTTTCATCATATTGATATGCAAAAAATTGCAATTTATGGTACTTTTCGTATAGTTTTTTAATATCTAAATTTTTTGTTTAAAATATCGAATTAATGTAAATTAATTTCACTTTGAAAATTAGTCAAATTGACTTTCGAAAAACGCAACAAAACAATTAAAAGTGGACAGGGGGAGTAATAAATACAATGTCTTGAAAAATGTAACAGAGAAATTACTATAATTAATGATAAAGATAAATTAGGAACTAAGTGTAAAATTATCCATTAATTTTATAAAGTAAATAAGTATTATTGGACATTCTAAAATAGTATAGTGAATAACTATTGTTGAACGGAGGGAATACTTAGAGTAGTATAACGAAGAATCATTACTCTCCATCCCTCTTCTCCATTTCAAAGTTTTTGAAGGAATTTTTTCCATTAATTTTGATATTTTCTGTTTTTAAAACCAAATGACCCCTAATAGAATTATACTCTATAGTTTAATGCATTTGATTGTCCACCAAAAATGGAATCCTACCAATTTTTTCAAGGATCAAATAATTAATACCAAAGACTATCACCATATAGGTTTGTGTGAATCATTGATTTAGACATAAAGTAAGTGCTTAAGAGGCTATCAACTTCAATACTCATGGTTCCATTGGTCCACATTTTTTTTTAGTTTGTATTATTTGGTTGCAAAATGGGTCCCACTTGAAATTGGTGTTAGAACCAAAAAGGAAACAAAATAGACAAAAATGTTTAGATTTGAGTTGAGTGTTATTTTCTTTAATAAGATTATGATATTATATTATTAATAATTATATAAATACATTATACATAGTCTATATGAGTTTCATTTAGGATACCTTTAATTATGAAAATTATTTGTGTCATATTTGTAGTTCAACTGAATAAGCAAATATGGAAGGAACTGAATAAGTGAAAACAAGAATGTTTGCATTCTTTAAAGCTAGGTTTATTTACGAATGTCCCAATCGGTCCCTCAACAACCTACAATCAGGAATATGGTTGTTGTAATTTTCAGAGCTATTTATAGTAGTTATATAGTTTCAATACTATCCAATTCGATCACGATATGAATTATTTAAGCCCTTGCAATAATATCGACAACTCTACTTCTTAAGTATGGTTTACATATGGTTCTTGCTCATGTAAAATTTCAAAACTCGATTTCCCTTCTAGTTACGAGTCAAGTGATAGACTAACATAACATGATATCTTTAATCAGAAGTCTCGTACTCCGGGGGGTTGACTAGCATAGTGAATCCAAAACAAAAGGATAAAAATGGAGTACATAGAAAATGATACCATTGCAAAGCATCAAATCTGACTTCATTTTCACAACACACAATTTTCAGTGCCAAAAGAAACAATTTAAAACAAAAACCCCAAAACCTGTCCCAATCCCAGAATTCCACAATAAATAAATTATTTGCATTTATTAACTTGTAATGCCTAAAAAGTTCACAAAATTTTATACTTTTTCAAGCACTCAAAAAGGCTAACTTTATGATATAGAGAAGCCAAAAGAGATTACGACTTTTGAGATAGAGTGAAATTAAAGAATCAAGATTATATATAAATTATAAGAAAAATACATCAAGCTATTGAAGTCCTCCTCATCATCATATATATTGAAGAAATTAAAGCTTAGTGAAAGCATGCTTTGTCTGCCATTAAAGCTTCAATGAAGAACTCATATCCATCCTATCCATTTACCTAAAGATCCTTCACTATCATTGCCATTTGGAAAAGAATTGGCTTTTGTTATATTTTCTTGAATAAAATAAAGGGTTTTCTTGATTCAGTGTATTTTCCATTTTCCATTTCCTTTTTATTGGCTGTCCTGAAATAAAGGTTGAATCTTTCTCATTTTTATCCAACCCCTTTTCAAAATCTTGCATGTATATAGGAAGATCCCCACCATTATTGGAAAAATGTTGGAGGTTCTTGGTTTTAGATATAGTATAATCTTTGATTTTATCTTTTCCTCAATTCACGAGTTCTATGGTCTTTGCTCTGTCATCATCTAAAGGAATTACTTGAGAGTTCTTTGCTTTTTCTGGGTGGTTGGTGGAATTCAGCTCTTTTTGACAAGGTGATGGACTCAATAGCCTAGAGGTATGCTAAAGCTTAGATCTTTAATGAGTTTCTTATTTATTCCTGAATTCCTCATTATTTAGTTGAGTTTCTGGGCATTTCTGAGTAGATTGGATTCTTTGAAGTTAGTTGGTTAACTGGTATGCATAGAACTTTTTCTGGTTTGTCTAGTTTATCTAGTTAGTATTGTCTCTTCTTGATGATTGACCTTAAGGGTATGGAGGGTAGGACTCGGATTAGGGTAGTAGGTGGCAATGCGTTGTCTTGTTGTCCGTTCATATTAGTAGTCATACTATTGCTCATTTTGTTACTATCTATTGATTCCTTGTACCTCGATTATGTATTGTTTTATTGTAGTTTCTGTTCTGCTACTCTCTATTGTTTTGTTATTATCCGTTGATTCTTGTACTTCCGTTACTTCATTTTCTGGAGTGTTTTTTCTTGAGCTGAGGGGCTACCGGAAACAACCTCCCTACCTCTGAGGTAGGGATAAGGTTTGCGTACACTATAGTCTATACCCTCCGAGACCCCACTTTGTGTGACTACACTGGTTATGTTGTTGTTGTTGTTGTATTTTATAAGTATTGACACATAGTTGGATTAACAGGTCAAACTGAGACTTTGTCTTATTGGAAGTTTGTTATGATGTCTGGAGATTTTGAATCAAGAAGTGGTTTGGTTCTTCTAATTTGGATAAGTGCTTTGGTGGCTGCTGTACTATTGCTGGTTTCTCCTGCAGAAGGATTGAATCAGGAAGGAATGTACCTTCTTGAATTGAAGAAGAATTTCCAGGATTTGTTTAACCATTTGGGAAATTGGAATCCAAATGATGAAACTCCTTGTGGCTGGGTAGGTGTGAATTGCACTTCTGATTATAATCCAGTTGTGCAATCTCTTTATCTGAGCTCTCTGAATCTTTCAGGCACGTTGAGTTCTAGCATTGGTGGTCTTGAATATTTAGCTTATCTTAACCTGTCTTACAATCAATTCACCGGGAACATTCCCAAAGAGATTGGAAATTGCTCAAAATTGCAGTCTCTGCAGCTCCATTTTAATAACTTTTACGGTCCGATTCCTGTTGAACTGTATAACCTGTCTAATTTGAAGGTTGTGAACATGAGCAGCAACATGATCTCTGGTCCTATTGCTGAGGAGTTTGGGAAACTCTCGTCTCTAGTTACTTTCGTTGCATACACCAATAATCTTACCGGTCCAGTGCCTCGATCTATTGGAAGTTTGAAAAATTTGACAATATTTCGAGTGGGGCAGAATGCACTTTCTGGAAGTTTACCTACAGAGATAGGTGGTTGTGAGAGCTTGGAATCTCTTGGTCTAACACAGAATTTCCTGGAAGGAAACATACCGAAAGAACTTGGCATGCTTAGTAAGTTGAAAGAGCTTGTGCTTTGGGGAAATCAGTTCTCTGGTTATATTCCAAAGGAACTTGGAAATTTAACACAAATTCAATTGCTTGCTTTATATCAGAACAACCTGATTGGAGATATTCCTGCTGAAATAGGTAAACTCAAAACTTTGACGAAGTTATACCTATACCGGAATGGATTAAATGGTAGCATTCCAAGGGAGATAGGGAATCTTTCTATGGCAACAGAAATTGATTTCTCAGAAAACTTTCTGAAAGGAGAAATTCCAGTTGAGTTTGGCCAAATAAAAAGTCTGAAATTGTTGTTTCTTTTCCAGAATCAGCTCGAAGGCGTTATACCAGATGAACTTACTACTTTAAATAACTTGATTAGTCTTGATTTGTCAATTAATCACCTAACAGGTCCTATTCCATTTGGTTTTCAGTATCAAAGGGAATTGGTTCAGTTACAGCTTTTTGAGAATTCTTTAACTGGTACTATTCCTCAACGTCTTGGCATTTATAGTCGACTTTGGGTGCTTGATTTAAATAACAATCAACTCACAGGAAGAATTCCTCCATTCGTTTGTCAGAATTCCAATTTGATTTTGCTGAATCTTGCATCAAATAAATTGCATGGATATATTCCATCTGGTGTACTTAAATGTGATTCATTGGTGCAACTTCGTCTGAACGATAACAGGCTAACAGGGACATTTCCTTCTGAGTTGTGCAAATTGATAAACCTGTCTGCTGTTGAACTGGGGCAGAACAAGTTCACTGGTCCAATACCTCCTGATATTGGATATTGCCAGAAGTTGCAGAGGCTTGATTTCTCAGGCAATAGTTTCAACCAGTTGCCAAGGGAGATAGGGAATCTTACCAGGCTTGTGACGTTCAACGTCTCAGCAAATTTGCTCACTGGACCGATACCTCCAGAAATTCGGAACTGCAAGGCACTACAAAGACTGGATCTCAGCAAGAACAGATTTACTGATGTTATACCTGATGACATTGGTAGCTTGTCGCAGCTAGAACGTCTTTTGCTTTCAGAGAATAAGTTATCTGGAAAGATACCAGCAGCACTGGGGAGCCTCTCTCATTTGACTGAGCTGCAGATGGGCAGTAATCTATTGTCAGGTGAAATACCATCAGAGTTGGGTAATCTTAGTGGCTTACAAATTGCAATGGATCTTAGCAACAACAATCTCTCTGGCAGTATACCACCTAACCTTGGTAATCTTATCCTATTAGAGTATCTATATCTCAACAACAATCATTTGAGTGGCGAAATACCAAGCACATTTGGAAACCTGACAAGTCTCTTGGGCATTGACTTCTCATACAATGACCTGACTGGACCACTGCCAGATATACCACTCTTTCGGAACATGGATATCAGTAGCTTCATTGGAAACAAAGGTCTTTGCGGTGGGCCTCTAGGTGAATGTAATGCATCTCCAGCTTATGATGCCAATAATCCTCCTAGAGTCAAGAGTGCAGATTCTCCTCGAGCAAAGATTATTACAGCAGTTGCCGGTGTAATTGGTGCAGTTTCTCTTGTTTTGATTGTGGTAGTTTTGTACTATATGAGGCAGCATCCAGTTGAGATGGTTGCAACCCAGGATAAAGACATGGCATCTTCAGATCCAGACATTTATTTCCGTCCCAAAGAGGGGTTCACTTTCCAGGACTTGGTTGAGGCTACAAACAATTTTCAGGATTGTTATGTTCTTGGAAGAGGAGCCGTCGGAACAGTTTACAAGGCAGTCATGCAGTCTGGACAAACTATTGCAGTCAAGAAGCTTGCTTCTAACAGAGAGGGTAATAACATCGACAATAGCTTCCGTGCAGAGATCTTAACTCTAGGAAAGATTAGGCATCGTAACATAGTAAAGCTATATGGCTTTTGCTATCATCAGGGTTCTAATTTACTTCTCTATGAGTATATGGCCAGAGGTAGCTTGGGTGAATTGCTTCACAGTGCATCTTGTGGATTGGACTGGCCAACTCGCTTTACGGTGGCTGTTGGGGCTGCTCAAGGACTTTCTTACTTACATCATGACTGCAAGCCACGGATCATCCACCGTGATATTAAGTCCAATAATATTCTGATTGATGAGAAGTTTGAAGCTCATGTTGGTGACTTTGGTTTGGCAAAAGTTGTTGATATGCCTCAATCTAAGTCGATGTCTGCAGTTGCTGGCTCATATGGCTACATAGCCCCTGGTATGTATTTCTGTTTTCTCCCGGACAACTTCTTATGTTCCCTTGTTATGTATAGAAATATGTCGAGAAATGTACTGCCATTTGATCCTTATTCCCACATATTTATCTGTATCTTCACTCTGAAATTATTTCCTGTTTTTGTTGATATGAATAGGATTCTGTTGAGATTAGATAGTCAGAATTGTATACAACGTCTATTTCTTCGATTATCTGAAGACAAAGGAAAAAGTTTTAACTTTTATCTGCGTATACTTCTCATTTTATATGTGTTCCATGCCAAGAGAAGCCATACCAACTGCTCTATATATCCAAGGCGAACTTTGGGGACTCTTCCTGATACATGTGGATCATTCTTGTTTCCACATATTTATGTTCAGTTTTGATATTCGACAGAGTGTTGTTAGCTTTGAAAATCTAGTGCTTCTCATTGTGATATGAAATGGATATGTTGTTGAAGTTTGATAGTTAAATTGTATACGGAACAAGTCAATTTCTTTGATGAAATGACAGAATACAAGAAAAAATGCTTTTGACTTTTCTGTCTATGTAGCTTTTAATATCCCTCTCATAATTTTCATCTTGTGTTATAAAACCATTCTTTCCTTTTCAATTAATGTTTTCTACTTTCTCTTTGCAGAATATGCTTACACCATGAAAGTTACGGAAAAATGTGATATCTATAGTTATGGGGTAGTCCTTTTGGAGTTGCTAACTGGAAGAGCACCCGTACAGCCCCTAGAACAAGGCGGTGATCTTGTCACATGGGTGAAGCATTATGTTAGGAACCATTCATTGACACCAGGGGTACTCGATAGCCGATTGGATTTGGAAGATGAAATTACTGTTAGTCATATGCTTACAGTTCTTAAAATTGCTCTAATGTGCACTAGCATGTCCCCGTATGATCGTCCTTCAATGCGCGAGGTTGTTCTGATGCTGATTGAGTCTGATGAGCAAGAAGGGAACTTTCTCTCATCTCCAGTTTATGATCTCCCTCTGAAAGATAATTCCTTCTAGATGCATGTAAGAAGCACATCTCAGTTAACTTTGATAATTTTTTAGTACTAATTCTCCTTGTATTTTTTTCTTAATGGCTAAATTATAGATATTCCCATGTATATTTCTCATAGTGAAAATTTCATCAATCACTTTCTAGAACTAGTTTGGAGGTGATTGATGTTATTTCAATAGTTGTCCATCTGAAGGTTATGGAAAATAATATGCTTTATGCTTTTCTCACTATATATTGAGGGGTACCTAGATGCATCTACTATAATTACATTCTAGTTTCGGTATCTTATTATCTTGTTGTTGTTTCTGTTTGTTGCTATTGCCTCTTTTTCACTGATTGTTCAGCCGAGGGTCTTTCGGAACAACCTCCCTACCTTCTCAAACGTAGAGGTAAGGTCCGCGTACGCTCTACCCTCCCCAGACTTGTGGGATTACACTAGGTCCGTAGTAGTTGTTGTAAAGTACTGTGCGTATGTTCACTGATAAGTACTTAATATCTTTTGTCTCTATTTCTGAACTTTTTTGGTTTAACCATCTGGTATTCGAAGTCCATTGGTCCCGACTAATCGAGACTTGTGCCGGGCAGGACCACTAAAGGAGTAAAGCTCCCTACCAAGAAGTTCTCCATTTCCAGGGCTTGAACCACATATATCTGGTTGAACTTTAGTGATGATTTCTAGTTAATTTGCTTCTGCTGGAGGAGTCTTTAGGCTTACAGAGCCTAATTCTGAGTCACAAAGGACTGTCATGTTGTTGGAAGGGACAGTTAACCCTTAAATCTTAAATCATCTTTGAGCACTGCCCTGTGGTTCATATTTAATTCTCCGCTTCTGGCCTAGGTCCACGCGGATTTGTCTTTCGGGCTACGTCACATCGAGCCCAAAAGTGTGCGTACCATGTGGACTAGTGTTATGCCTAACAAAGTTATTCACTTTTCTCTTCCTTTCTGATGTAGGATTACCTAAGGTATCATGTGCACCCCTTCTTCAAAAACTTGCCAGCCTAAAAGCCTGTCAGCTATCCTTGTGACCCGCCCTTGTTGGCTCGCACTCCATCATGGGCGTCACACCAATTCAAGCACCCCAAGATGTGACAAAAAGACGCTCAATGAAGTGGATGAAATTCACAGGAGATTACTGTTGAAATCGAGTAGAGACAAAAAACTGTTAGGTGATCTCTTCCCATCTACCTGAGCATTGGTGGACAAAGTTACTCGATACTTGTGTTAGTGGGAGCATTGGTGGACAGAGTTCATCGTGATTACTGATATCGATCCCATACTCGAGATAAAATTTACATAGTTAGAAACTTACACAAAATCTTGATTCATACATGCCTATTTCTCCCAACTTATTAGTACAAGTCCTTATTTTTTCTTTCTTTTTCTACTAGGGAACAAAGTCCATGAGAATTTATTCAACAAAACTGAAAAGTAACACTCCATAGTTGAAATAAAAGAACTACTGCAACAAAAATAATAATATTGCAGAAGTCTTAACAGAGAAACTTTAATTAGCAATTAATAATAATGAACAATCTACTTATAATTAAGTGCTTCTCTGAAGCATTTCTTGATACCTCTTGAAAGATTCAAGCTTTTGTAATCTCATCCTTTTGTGAAACTTCTTGATGAACAAGTCTGCAACGTTATCGATCTCGTCTTCAAGAACAAAGTTCTCTCCTTCTTCCTCTTTGAAATTCCTTACCATGTCTATAGCTGATGCATTTGGATCACCTAAGTACTCGTCCTCTTCATCGAACAATGAATGTGTTAAATCCGGATACTTATCATCATAATCGTAGTTTTCTCCATTGCTTAATAGTAGTATCTCTTCGTTAGCCTCGTTATGCTGATAGTGTAAAAAATCTTCACCGACTTCAGGGGCGTGGTTGTAGAGTACAATGGCCTTATTGTTTTCGTCTTCGTGATCTTGATCTTGATCTTTATGGCCTAATAGTGAATGGATCTTGTGAGAAATGGACTTAGTTCCTAGGCCAGATAGAGAGAGTTTCTTGGATTTTAACAATGATAAGACCATTAACTTAGCTTTTATGGCCTCAGTTTTGCTTTTGATGGCTGTTGATTTTGATTTGGCTATTGTGGATAGTACTGACATGACATGTTTTAGGAATTTAATTGCTGAGTTGTTCTTCATGACTACTCTTTGTCAGAAATGATCTGAAAAATTATCAAATATGAAACAAGTTTAAGTCAAGATATAAAGAATAGTATGAAATTTAGGTACTCATATTGACATGATAACTCTAGTTTGTGGAGCAAAGAGATCTCGTGCACAAAACATTCCGCATTAGCAGGGTTCTGGGAAAGATCTTATATATATCGATACACAAAGCATCCCGCATTAGCAGGGTTCTGGAAAAGATCTTATATATGTCGGTGCACAAAGCATCTTGCGAGTAGGGTCTAGGAAGGATATTTTGTCAGATTTCCAAAAAATCTTGTTAGCTACGAGCTATTTAGTGACAGATATCCTCATACAAACAAACATGTGATGAAGAATAGACAACACAAAGATTTTACAAACTATTCAAAAGTATAAAATGTACTCCAAACATAGAATAAGAAGAGTTATTATTCACAAATCTTACCTTTAAGAAATTGTTCAACACCAACCCAAGAGCAAACTTCTTTTGAATATCAATTTATACTTGCCAAAATTACAAGTGACCTCACTTAGATTTGGTTTAAACAACCAAAATCTTTTTTACTTTTCTTCACAACTTTTCTTTTCTAGCTCCTTGTGTCACACATCCAAAAGTATTTCTAGGACACTGTATATGGTTTCTTCCAACTTCAATATATAAAGCTAACTTTTGATATTTCTAAGGAAGTGCACATCCATCAACTTTCTCCCCACCTTTGCACTTTTTTTTTCCGAGTTTCATACTTATTCATAATTTTCTTTGCCTACCTAAACTATACTCCTTTTGTATTTAAATACATATCGATGCTGAGTTGGCCGAATATTTGTTCTCAGTCGACAACATGAGTGTGTAGGCCATCTCAACATCGATATGTGTTTTAATACAAAAGTAGTGACAGTTGATGTAAGAAACTCACGAAAAAGTGATAGTTTAGGTAGATAAATAGAATAATTAAAGTATGAGACTCGCATAACTATGATAGTTTAGGTGTATTTTTTATTATTAAATATCTGAACTGTCTTTCAAAAATAACTTCGCTACTTTTATGAAATAGTAATAATGTATGCGTACATTCTATCCTTCTAAGCCTGACTTGTGAAAATTCACTTACCTGAACCTCCTTTCGACAAAGACATAATAATATATTCCATTTACTTAAGTATTTATAGTAAAGTACGTAACCTTCAACTTTCTCACCACGTTACACTTCAATTTTTATAGTGTTAAAACTATTCTTAATTACAACTCTTTTTCTCTATACTTAATCCTAGCTTAGCTTCTTTTATTTGTGTTTGGATCACATTAATTTTCGGGTTATAGGTACATTCAAAATCTAAACTTTATGAGATTGAGATTCGATATTATACAATAACTCATTCAATTTTTTTGGATTCAGATAAATTCATAACTTACGCTCTACATCCGTTCCTTGTCTCTACTTATCAAAGTTTATATATACAGGAAAAACAACTCTAACATTTTTTATGGTTATGATTTTCACTCATTTTATTAACCGTTTAATTGATACTTCCTAGTTTCTTCTCTTCTCTCATGCCCTATTTTTAACTTTTCATTTTTTACACCACATGCTATGCACTAATTCACAACTTTACCATTATTTGTCTTTTTACCTAAACAAAAGCAGTATCTTTTCTACTTTCACTACACATCATCAACAAAATAATACAAAATAAAGTTTAAAGCATAGTAACATCAAGAAATTTTCCATGAAGTAACTCAAATTAAATTTTAGTTTTCTTATTGGTTGATACATGACCATACCTATATAAATGGGTAGGGAGAAAAAAGATTCTTGCTTTATCTAAAGGGGAAAAAGTGTTAGATTAATGACTTAGGCGAATTCAAAATTTTCGTTAAGAAGATTTAAAAGTGTCTAGATTCAAATTTGGAATCTCGAATTTTGAACCTCCTTAATCACTGAGCTAATCTCTAGTAGTATTATATTCAGAAAATTCAAAATTTATATATATTTTTATTTATTCACGAAAAATAGAAAAATAACTTGTATGTACCGTGTAATTTTTTATCGAGGAATTCGGGTGAACACCTTCACGTTCTCCTAGATCCGACTTGGGATTAAGAATATGATTAGAAGCTAATCAAGACCAATTATATGACAAAGTATTTTAGTGTATTAGATAAAATTTCCACTTTAATACACATGCTAAAAAAGATATATAAAGCTCAATTGTAATTTGTAAGTTCCCTATTCGTCTATTCTTTTTCTTTTATTTTCCCTTTTTTTTCTTTGCTTAGTGATGAATCAAAGCTTATTTTATCTTTTTTTTTTCTTTTGAAAGAGAACAGTGTTTGGTACAGAGATGTTTTTTCAATTTTTTCAGGTTCGGTTGGTTAAATTGTTGGAAAATACTTTTTTTTAGAAAATAAGTTTCTTAAAAATGAGGAAAATGACTGTCTTAGTAAAAAATAAGTTTCACAGATATCATTCCATATTTTGATTGTGTCCGCCTCACCTTTCAATACTATTTTCCGCCACATCCCATCACCCCACTACTCCCACGTCCCATCTCCATGTTCACCTTTCATGATATTTATCTAGATTATATACGAAATACTGATAATATTTTTTCTTAACACATGTACCCTGCCTCTTTTTTGTTTCTTCGAAACTAAGAGTTAACGTGGGTAGGCATGCATTTCTTATTTGTCTATTCTTGTTATTAATTCATACTCAGATTTTTCAAATATTAAATCATATTAATTTAGTATAATTAAATAATTAAAATATATATTAATTAACTATAATTTAGTGATAAAAAAACGCATTATTCTTGGATCATTTTTAAAAAATATTATTATTAGAGTTCGATTAAAACTTTTCTAAATATATGTCATTTTGGCAATGAGATATTGATGGTCCCATACATTCTTCAATAATACTCAAATAATCACATATCCTGATTTTGATATATCAAATGAGTTTAGGAGTTGATATATCAAAAATAATCTCATCTATTTAGGACGATCAATATGTTAAGATATACGTTTTAGCTATTGATGAGCTTCATTTGTTTTTGGAGCATAGTTAGTCCATTCTATTATTTTAATTATAGTTATGTTGGGGAACTTGTCCCAATAAATAATTTATTCAATGTTAGAGACTTCAGAAATAAACGAGTCTAGAATATTCAACGAAGTGTTAGTGTCACTATGTCATTCAACTCAAACTATATATTATTTAGTGTTGGTGTCACTATGTTGTTCAACTCAAATTTTTATTTGATGATTTCTTTTTCCTTAAATACTCTTATGGATGGATTTCTCTCGAAAGACTTTACTTTATGATTTGAAATCATCTCATTGTTTTCTTCATGCTAGTTAGTTCTACTCAAGCAAGTTACGACATCAAGTGTTGATTTCGCTTAAACTCTACTCTTGAGGTGCGACAAACTTTTGTCATGAAATTTCAAATTCCACCGATGAAAATGATATTGTGATGAAGTTCCACTTTTTAATTAATGGGCCTGGGCTGGATTGGGTCAATATCCAGATCATTTATGGGCCTAGATATGTATATCCATTACATTTGCAAATTCATATAATTTAGTCTGCTCGATTGGTTTAGTGTATGAGACTTGTTTTGATAAACAATTTATTCAGCGTTAGAGGCTTCATAGATAGACCAGTCTAGAATGTTCAAGGAAGTTATGAAATTTCAATTTTGACCTTGGTATCACAATATTATTCAACTCAAACTATTACTTATTGAATTTTTTTCTTAAAATACTCTTACAGATATATTTTTCATCAAAGACTTAATTTATGATTCGAACTCATCTCATCACTTTTCTCATATATTTCTACGTTTATGCATCGAGTATCAATCTCATTCGAAATCGCTTCAAAGCGTGACAAACTTTGAAGTTTTTTAAATTCAATCAATGAAACTACAGGATATTGTGATGAAGTTTCACTTTTTCCTCAAACTAAGGGAGAAAACAAAGTGCTATATGTCAAATATACTAAATGGGCCTGGGCTGTATTGGGTCAATATCCAGTTCATTTATGGGCCTAGATATATATCCTTAACATTTACAATTTCATAAAATTAATACATTTACAATTTCATACAATTAATTAATTTCATTTGCAATTTCACATAATTAATAAATTCACAATTTCATCATCATTAATATACAACAACAATATTGAGATTCCACACGTGGATTTAGTACAATGATCTTATTCCACACGTGAAGGTAGAAAAGTTATTTCTGAAAGATCCTTAACTCAAATACAACAAATCAGGATACATATGGAAAACGAAAAACAACAATAAAGAAAATATAATAACTACTACGAAAACAGTAACAACTAGTATGACACACGAAACATCAACTACATTATGTAATATGAATTAATATAACTTACCGAAAAAACGGAAATCCGGTAATAAATAATAATTCAGGCGTTTCGTTTTTGTTTTTTAACAAACAGTAGTTTTTCGCGGGAGACTCGTTAAGCTAAAGACGGAAATTTGGCGGTAAAAAACCTAACAGACAAAACACGTGTCGAATTCTAATTGGTTAATCCTACAACTTTGTCGGCTATGTATGGACATAAACCATATGACATACACTTTATGTATTTTCCCGCCCTAAAGTTAGGGTTTATAGCTACACAGAACAAAACAAACAAATAAAAAAAAAGCAAAATTGGTCATAGAGATAGAGAGAGAAAGACGAGGGAAAATTAGGGTTTTTCAATTTGTGTAGAATTTGGATCTAATTATACAGATCTGAGAAATTTGTAGAATTTTGGGTTCTGGGTTTGTTTTTTTTAGGAGTTGTGGATGAATATGGAGGAGCTGAAGAATTATTCGAATTCTGAAGAGAATGGTTCTGTGGACTCTCTTGAAGTTCGATTTACTGATTTCTGCAAGGTACTGTTAGTTTTGTTGAGTTTGATTTTAGCTTGTAAATACTTCAGCTGAAAATCCCGTTTTTTTGGGGCTTGATTCAGTTAAGAAAGAAGAAAAAATTGTTCGTTTTTGTGTTTTGTTGTTTATTTTTTAAAAAAAAATCGTTTTTGTGAAACCCCATGTATGCAAAATTTGTTCTTTAACGGTTTCTTTTATGGGTTTGGCGATTTTAGTATTTTTAACATTTGATTTACAGAATGAGTTTCTTGTATTCTACATGTTTTTACTTGTAGCTTAGAGACCCATGTATGCAAAATTTTGTTCTTTTCAGGTTTTGTTATATGGGTGCGGAGATTTTTTTTTTGATTTTAGGCGGATTTTAGTATTTTTAACATTTGTTGTTTGATTTAGAGAATGAGTTTCGTGTTTTCTGCATTTTGAACTTGTAGCTAAGAGATCCATGTATGCAAAAATTGTTCTTTTTCTGGTTTCTTTTATGGGTGTTGCGATTTTAATTATTTGTTTTTAGGCGGATTTTAGTATTTTTTCATTTGTTGTTTGATTTACAGAATGAGTTTCGTGTATTGCATTTTGTACTTGTAGCTCAGAGACCCATGTATGCAAATTTTGTTCTGTTACTGATATGGCAACTTTGGATTTTAGTATTTTTAACATTTGTTGTTTGATTTACAGAATGGGTTGTCGATGGGTGAGAGTTTTATGGTAGAAGCAAGAAAGCTGTTTATGGACAGTAAACATCTTTTACTGTCGAATAATGCTGCTATTGGAGCTATAACGGTAAGTCGCCATGATGCTCTATTTTGTTGATTTAGTATGAAATGATAAGTTAGGTGGTTTTAATATGGACTAGAATTGATTTGAGTGTGTTCCTTTTCAGCTGGAGGAAGTTGAACGGTATTGGTTTGCATTTGTTCTGTTCTCGGTGAAGAGATTAAGTGAGAATGAAGCGAGGAATTCGAGTAATGGGAATGAAGGAAATGGATTTGATCTATGCCAAATTCTGCGAGGGGCGAAACTCAAGTGCGTTTATCTAATGTTCTTTGTGTTTCTTGTAAAAGTCGTGATTTTATCTCTGTTCTTATGAATTTTGTTTCGTTTGTTGTAGTGTTCTAGACTTCTTCAAAGAATTACCACAGTTTATTGTTAAAGTTGGGCCAGTATTAAGCAACCTATATGGTTCAGATTGGGAGAAGAGACTTCAGGTAATGATGACGTGGAGGGTTAATCTCATGTTCTGCAGCTATTGTTGTTTCTATTGGCTCCCTTTGTCCTAACGTATGTGGCACAGTTTGTCGTGACACTGTTTTTTTTAAAGTTAAGTTGTTTCCAATTATAGAATGTAATATTCTTTTTTGGACGGACTAAAAAGGAAAGTGTGCCACATGTATTGGGACAGAGGAGTTATATATTATTATTAAGCATTTATTCATGCGCTTAAATTTATTTGTACTGTTGTATTAGGCAAAGGAATTGCAGACCAACTTTGTGCATTTGAGCCTTTTAAGCAAGTGGGTACTCTTTTCAAGCACTAATTTTCTCTACTTATATTGCTTTGTGATGTTCATTCTTTAATACTCAGGATGTGGTTTTTTGTGGTACATTTGATAACATTTTTACCGCTTTTAGGTACTACAAGCGCGCATATCAGGAGCTGTTTTTGTCAAGTGATAACAATGAAGACAAGCAGTCTGCTACTTCTAATTCGATTATCCTCTTGTCACAATATTATCGTTTTGGCTGGTTGCTTTTTCTTTCACTTCGTGAACATGTATTCAGCCGCTTCAAGGACCTTGTGACATGCACAAATGGTTTAGTTTCTGTGCTGGTCAGTTTCTATACTATTTAGTTGATTGCTTGGGTTCTGTCTGGTTTATTCTGTTATATGTGTATGTTGTATTGGGCATGCTGATAATAGACTCTGTATAACTTGTGTGCAATGTTGTAAAGGTTAAGTCATGAAGCTAGGCGCACTTTAGGTTTGGTGTTTAGCGTCACGTAAGTGTTTAGTACAGGTACTAATGTGCTTAGAGTGGAACTCAATGAAACATCATTGTTCACTGCACATTCTCTGCACCAAATGCATACTTCAGCAACACTTCTCATTTAAACCAGCTGAGCTGGCACATTTATACTCCTTTTTGTCTTTGATATAACTAGCACAGCAGTTGTGTATTCAAGAACTAAATACAGTGCATCTAATCATCTTTCCCATTGCAATTCTATGGATTGGATCATACCATGTTGCTCTTAAGAAATAGGTGACATGTCTGACTACTGTTTCATAACCATGGTGTAGGCAATCTTAATAATACATGTGCCTGTCCGCTTCAGAAATTTCAACATCAATGACTCCCCGCGATTTGGTAATTATCTTTATGTATTTTGCATTAAGAGAGTTGGGGTTTTGGTCCACTACCTCTTCAACTTTTCTGTTTGGAGATCTGTGAGGGCGTTGACCTTGTACTAAAGCTGATTTTCTTACAGTTAAGAAAGGAGACAAAGTGGACTTGCTTGTTTCATTAAGTAGCATTTATGAGACCTCGATAGATGACTTAAGGGAGACCATGGACAAAGTTAATAATCTAATAACAGTAAAGTTGAAGAAGGAACCTTGTTTGGCTTCAGAATGCAGGGCAGAGTACCTGGACAACATCGATGCAGGTTTGTCTCGACATCAGCAATCTCTTGCTTTAGTTAATTTTGCTTTTTCTGAAAGTTAGGATGTCTGTTGCAGATGGTTTGACCTATTTTGAAAATTTACTGGAGGAATCATCTTTATCATCAAGTATATGTATACTGGAGAAGGATTACAATGATGCAATTCAGAACAAGGGTGAATTGGATGAGAGGATTTTTGTCAATGACGAGGATAGCTTGCTGGGGTCAGGGAGCTTGTCTGGAGGTGCAGTCAATATGAATGGAATCAAGGTTTGTTCTCAGGATATCCTGATTTTGTTAAAGCCATCATGCAGTAAATTGAACACTCTTTGAAACCATTTGTGTTTGTCTTCTATTGCGCAGAAGAAATTTGACGCAATGGCTTCCCCAACAAAGACGATTACAAGCCCACTCTCTCCTTACCGTTCTCCTGGTGCATCCAATGTTAATAACAATCCAAATTGTGGTAACTCAAAGATGGCAGCTACCCCTGTAACCACAGCAATGACTACTGCCAGGTGGCTGCGTACCGTCATAGCTCCACTACAGCCAAAACCTTCAGCAGAGCTGGAGAGATTTTTGTCCGCCTGTGATAGAAATGTATCAGCTGATGTGATCCGGAGGGCTCACATTATTCTGGAGGCTATATTTCCAAGTAGTGGTCCTGGGGAGCATTGTGCGGCTGGGAGCCTGCAAAGCACGAGCTTAATGGACAACATATGGGCAGAGCAACGTAGATCTGAGTCTTTGAAGTTGTATTATAGGGTTCTGCAGACTATGTGTGTCGCAGAATCCCAGATTTTGCATGCGACCAATTTAACTTCGTTGCTAACCAATGAGAGGTTTCATAGATGTATGCTTGCCTGCTCAGCTGAACTAGTTCTTGCCACTCACAAGACAGTTACTATGTTGTTTCCAGCTGTTTTGGAGAGAACAGGAATTACATCCTTTGATCTCAGTAAGGTGATAGAGAGCTTCATCAGGCATGAAGAAAGTCTTCCTCGAGAACTGAGACGCCATTTGAATTCACTTGAAGAACGACTCTTGGAGAGCATGGTTTGGGAAAAGGGCTCTTCAATGTACAACTCTTTGACTGTTGCAAAACCATCACTTTCTGCTGAAATTAATCGCCTGGGCCTGTTGGCTGAACCGATGCCATCCTTGGATGCTATTGCAATGCACATAAACCCATCTTCGGGAAATTTACCACCAGTGCCGCCTTTACAGAAGAGCGACTTGGCCCCTAATGGTATCTTGTTTGCCCCTAATCTCAAAACTTTGTAAATTTCATGAATGTTTAGTCCTGAATGGTGTGCCTTCTTAGATTCTCGTGAGGAAAACTAACCCAACCTTAATCTTTAATTATTAATCTTACTAGGTCATATCTGTGATATCCGGTCACCGAAGAGATTGTGTACTGAATATCGTAGTGTGTTGGTTGAGCGAAATTCCTTCACATCACCTGTGAAAGATCGTTTTCTGGCTCTCACCAATATAAAGTCAAAGTTTCCTCCACCTTTGCAGTCTGCGTTCGCGAGGTACTTTCGAGTTATAGTTGGATTCTTAAGTTTTTGTTTGCTCTATAATCTAGGGATCTGTATTTTTTTTAAAGTGTTAATCTTTTGAACTTTAACAGTCCAACAAGACCAAACCCTGGTGGTGGAGGGGAAACATGTGCCGAGACATCAATCAATGTATTCTTTGGCAAGGTAAAACTGTCAATCATTCTATCAGTTTTTATGTTGATTATGCTGTGTCAATCTCTTTTTGAAGTGTTTATGCCGGCACATTTTTATGTTCAAATGCTCACATGCCAGTTAGCCATTTAGTGCCAAAAGTGCTCCTCTGGGTCTGCAATTTTCAACTTCTTTTTTGGAAAAGAACTTTTTATCCAATAATGTTTGACATATGAGATCTTGATTTTATTCTTCTAGTAGCTCCTTGTAATATTAAAGTAAAAATGTGAAGCTGTGAATGGCAGATTCAAATAGTGGGATCTAGCAGTCTGAATGTGGATTTTCTGGATTCTGATTCTTCTGTTGGATACTAATTAGATGTTTTTTCTCGATCAAGTTCTTTGGTTTAGCCTGCTCTGATTATTTGACCTTTCTTTTTTCTCTTATGTCATGTTCCACCTAGATTGTGAAGTTGGCTGCTGTCAGAATCAATGGCATGATTGAGCGGCTACAGCTTTCTCAACAAATAAGAGAGACTGTATATTGCCTTTTTCAGAAGATTCTTAGTCTGAGGACAAGTCTTTTCTTCAGCAGACATATTGACCAGATCATCCTTTGCTCTTTCTATGGAGTTGCCAAGGTAAATTTTCGGGGAAAAGGGGGATAGTTGGAGCTGATAGTCTGTAATTCTCTAATTTCACGCCTTGTTTCTTGATTATATGCAGATTTCACAACTTAACTTGACCTTCAAAGAAATTATATACAACTACCGAAAGCAACCTCAGTGCAAACCACAAGTTTTTCGAAGTGTTTTTGTTGACTGGACATCAGCGCGTCACAATGGGGTAATGTGATCAGTCTTTAGATTGTTGACATGAGTCTCTTACAGTTTCTAGAATCACTGACCAATTTTTTTTGGATTTAAAACAGAAAACAGGTTCAGAACATGTCGATATCATCACGTTCTACAATGAAATGTTTATTCCTTCTGTTAAGCCATTACTAGTCGAGCTTGCACCTGCTGGAAATGAGCAAAAGAATAACCATGTTGAAAAAACCAAGAACGACGGTGAGTTCTCTTCATTATGCGGTTGTGAAGTAATATTTTTCCTCTAGTTTGGTTTCTATATATGATTTCTTTCTCATGTACAAATGTCTAACCTGTGGCCTTTTTTGTTTTCTTCATCTCATTCAGGTCAAGGTCCAGCATCCCCCAGACCATCTTCATTTCCCAGTCTCCCCGACATGTCTCCAAAGAAAGTATCTGCTGTTCATAATGTTTATGTCTCCCCGCTGCGATCATCGAAGGTAGTGTCTATGTTTTTCCAATGTGACTTGAAGTTGTTCATACCTCGAGTGTTTCAGAGTTGGGAAATATAGGATTTTGAATGAATATACCACCTTTCATGACCCCTCTTTGGTCCATTATTTCTGTCATTCATCTCTTATTTCTGATTTCAGATGGATGCCTTGATTTCCCATAGCTCTAAAAGCTATTATGCTTGTGTGGGAGAAAGCACTCATGCTTATCAGAGCCCTTCAAAAGATTTGACAGTAATCAACAACCGCTTGAATGGGTACGTGGTTCTTTTACCTATCAGCAAAACTCCTCTATCTAAATACAATTCAACTCAAATCCTCTCATCTGCAGCAATCGGAAGCTCAGAGGTGCTCTCAATTTTGATGATGTTGATGCTGTGGGCTTGGTTAGTGATTCTATAGTTGCCAACACCCTTTACCTTCAAAACGGGAACTGCATATCATCACCTCGTGCAGCTGTGAAGACTGAGCATCCCGAGTCCTAATACCTGCACAAACTTGCATGTAAACAGGCTTTCGGATTATGACATTTCTTTTTCCTAGTTTTTTAAGGGTATCCTAAACGTAGAGAGATGTATAGGGGTGTTGAATGAGCGGTATGTTTATGTAAAATGCCCGCCACCAACCCGATGCTTCTTTTTTAACTGTTGATTTCTGATTCTGGGAATATATATACAGATAGATAGCCTTGTTCCTTAATAAGAGTACTGGTGTTTTTCTCTGAATTTTCTGAACAACGATGCTCGTTCTTTTCAATGTTTTTTCGAGGAAAAGAAAATAGCCAAGAATCTGCAGAAGTTCTTGCTGAAGCAATTAAACTTGTTAGTTGTACTGATGATAACTGGAAAACAATTGCTAAACGTTAGACAATAGTTAATGTTTCGTTTAAAAGAATATGCAATAGATAATCAAATATTAGATTTGAGTGTAACAATATCTGAAATGGTATTTTTCAAGAGCTATATGTGCACAATTTTTAAAAATAGTATATATTTTGGTATTACCTGACGTAGGTATTCACATTGGAGTCCTATTAATTTGGATTCATGTCGGGTAGCATTTTACTCCGGGGTAACGCTCTCTATCAAAGATTTTTTCATATGGAAGCTGGATTAATTTGGATTTGCACCGGGTAGAGCTCCATTCGGCGGTAGCGGTCTCTACCAAGAACATTTTCATACCGGAGCTTGATTAATTTGGATTTGCGGCAGGTAGGGCTCCATTCGGGGGCAACATTTCACTCGGGGGTAACAGTCTCTATCAAAGATCTTTTTCATATCGGAGCCTGATTAATTTGGATTCGCGCTGGGTAGAGCTCCATTCGGGGGTAACGCTCTCTACCAAGGACATTTTCATACCGGAGTCTGATTAATTTGGATTTGCGGCAGGTAGGGCTCCATTCGGGGGTAACATTCTCTACCAAGGACTTTTTCATAACTTTTTCATACCGGAACCCGATTGATTTAAATTTGCGGCAGGTAGGGTTCCATTAGAGGGTAACATTCTCTACCAAGGACTTTTTCATAACTTTTTCATACCGGAGTCCAATTGATTTGGATTTGCGGCAGGTAGGGTTCCATTCTAAGGTAACATTCTCTACCAATGACTTTTTCATACCGGAGCCCGATTAATTTGGATTTGCGGCAGGTAGGGTTCCATTTGGGGGTAGCATTCTCTACTAAGGACTTTTTATCCCGATTAATTTGAATTTGCGGCAGGTAGGGCTCCATTTGGGGGTAGCACTCTCTACCAAAGACTTTTTCATATCGGAGACCGATTAATTTGGATTTGCGGGAGGTAGGGCTCTATTCGGGGGTAGCGCTCTCTACGAAAGACTTTTTCATACCTAGAACTCGAATCCACATATTTTGGTTAAGGAAAAAACAACTCCATCCACCGCACCACATTAAATGGTGACCTTAAAAAAGAGCACTTACGTTATTATTGTCTGATTTAGTTTCTTTTCATAGTTCTTCTATTATAGGAATATAATAAAATAAATAAATAATTTGCTATTTCTAATTGATTTCTATATTAATTCATTTTCTTTTATAAATTAATATCCTATTAATTGAAATACAGAAAAATCATTACAAAAACCTTAATTATGTTACCTTAATTAAATGCATTGCAAAAATCAACCAAAATAAAAAAAATTATTATTTTTGTATAAATCTCAAAGAACCTTGTAAATTTCTTATTATTTTTCTCACTATGGCTAATTCATTAATCTACATTTTCTTATTTTTACTAATCACTTCTCTTGAATTATCAACAGCAAAAAAATGTTTCTTTACACCAAATATATGAGATCCATGTTATCAACAATCTTCCTAGTGATTCCCCACCGTTAAAAATTCATTGTCAATTTCGAGACGATGATTTCGGAGAATATTTTCCATCGATTGGTCATTTTGTGGGAATCTTTTTGGAAAAAGTTTGTATTTTTGTCATTTTTGGTGGGACGTAAAAAATAAAGTTTTTGATGTTTTTAATGATAAAGAAACTTGTGTTAAAGATGAACAAGTTTAATATTTTTCAAGAAAATGTGTATGGATTGTGAAATCAGATGGTTTTTATTTGGGACATTATAATGATAATGGAAATATCGATATGTATCGATATACTGATTGGTCTTAAAGGAAAATGATGTAGTTTTTTTATTTTATTTTTAGAATTATGGTGAAAATATATTATGAATTTTATTGTGGATGTTCTAATTGTACAAGTCAAAAAATAAGAATGAATTAAGTGGGTACCTTGCTTATTTGATTGATGTTTACTTTAATTGTTTCGTCGCTTAAATTATTTACATGATCAGTGGCGGAGCTATATATATTCATTCAAAAGTGGTCAGTTGAATCTTATTTGTCGAAAAATCAAGTTCTATGAGTATGTTTGGTATGTAGCATTATATTTTTTCGAAAAATAAGTTACTTTTTTTTACTTATTTTTTGATTAATGAAGTAATTATGTATAATTGGTGATTAAATATTGTCATAATTCTAGTAACTACTGGAAATGAAAATTCATTGATATGATTATTATGATATATTGATAATTAAATGTATTTTTCCACATTTATATTTAGAGAATGAATTTGGATATATTTATAGTCAATGATGATATTTAACTTCGCTTTTAAGATATACTCATCTTTTCTAAACAATCAAGATTTTATGAATTCAACTAAAGTCAAGAACCTTTTGTACTCCTTCCGTTTTCTTTTAATTGTCATATTATATTTTTCAATAGTTAATTTGACTGATTTTTTATATTAATATGATAAAAAATATATATTATAATAATAGTCACAAACTTCCTTCTAATTCTGCACAACTGAAAATTCATTGTTCTTCGAAGGATGATGACCTTGGAGACCATCATCCTGCCATAAACGAAGACTTTAATTGGTCATTTTGCGAGTTAGCTTTCGATTAAACTTTGTTTTTTTTGTCACTTTTGATGTGATTCAAAAGACAAGATTTTCGATGTGTTTAACGATCCAATCTATTGTGTGAAAGAAGGAAAACATGTAAATTATTTAGAGTATAGTAAATGGAAGGTGAGGGGAGATGATTTTTATTTGGAACAATATATTGATAATGAGGGTAATGAAACATATTATATGGATCGAATTTATGTGGTGAATAAATTGTGTTATTTTGTTTAAATAAATTGGACTGAATTTGAGTGTGGCTTTCTTTCTTATTTATCCTTGTATTTTTATTTTTATAATATCACCTAAATTAGTAATAGATGATGCTATTTAATTTTCATTGTAAATTAAATATTCTTAAATATTAAGAAAAAAAAGTATAAATGTTCCATAGAACTATGATCAGAATTTCAGGGACACATCTTTTCTTTACGGAGGTTTCTATTACTCTTCTGAACAATTTTGAAATGTAATAAACACATCCGTTGGTGTTTAGGTGGCAAAGAGAGTGTCTTGAAAGCAAGTGAGAGGTGAAAAATATGAGAAAAATCAGATGAGTATTGGACACATGTACAATTAGTTAGTATACATAATTATTAATATATTAAAACTTATATATATATAATTATTTTCCTTTTTGTCTTTGTGAAATATTTATTTTCATCCTCACTTTTAAATTTTTATTTTTTCACTTTTAATTAATTTGCAAAAATTACGTGTATTTTAAAAATAAATTTTTTTTCTATAAAAAAGTGTCCTTTATTTTAAACAATTTTTTTATGTTTATTTGATTTCCTTCATTTTTTTGGGTATCCGTCCGAAATTAATTTATTTTAAATACAAAATTTAAAATTAAATTTAAAATCAAATCTAATGTAAAGGAAAAAAAATAAAAGGAATAAATAAAATCAATAGAAAAAAAAAGAGAAGAAAACGATGAAAGAGTAGTAAAAAACAAAAATCTACGTGTGTTTAATTTTTTTTTTTTAGATACAAGGCAAACAAAATTTGAAAAGTTACGTACATTTGAGAAAAAATTAAATACAAGGCCAAAAAAATAAGAAGAATTTTATATGTAAAATATATATATACATATACACATGTGGCGGTGCGTGTATACCACCATAACTAGTTGAATTAAGTTATGGCTCCACGCCAACACATGAGGTGGAAAGAGCTTTATGGAAAAAAAAAAGAGTTTAGGAAGGTAATAAAACTCTCATAAAAATAAAGTATGCCTTTAAAATTTCGGTCATAATTTTAATTTCCACGCTTCATATGTTTCAGACCATGTAGTAAGGCCAACAATTCCGCATGGTAGACACTATTTACATGTGAATCCTACAATCCATTCTCCTAAATGGTTCTTTATCACTCCTCCAGTGCCACCATTAGTTGAATTAGGTTCAAATGATCCATCAATGTTAAGTTTGAGAAAACCTTCTGGTGGTTTATGTCAAGTTTTTTTGATATTCTATTAGTAAAGAGAAAATATTATCTCAAAAATATTTGACTATAATCTGAGCAAATATTATGACATTAAATCCAAGCCCCGATCACAATCCTAGACTCAACCCAACCCGGCCCAGTCTGAATCTGACCCTAGGAACCGATCTCGAGATCGGGTGTCGAATCCCGAGTCTAGAGTCGGGTCTTAGGTCGGAAGTAAGGGTTGGAACTCTTGATCAGTGTCGGGTTTGGGTTGAATCCCGGTTCGAGATTAGGTAGATTATTTCTTGTTAGTGCATCGAGTTGGGGTTGAGAGTCAGATCTCAGGTCAAGGTTGGGAATTGAGCCTCGAATCGAGGTCAGGTTCTAAATTCTGATCCCAAGTAAGGAGCGGTGGATTGGACACTGGAGTCAAAAGTTAGATCCCGAGTCAAGTCTCGAATTAATTTTCAAATCAGGCTCGAAAGTCGAAAATGGTGGTTTGGCTCATCTCTAAATCTTAATGGTGTCACTATAACAAAATTGATTTTTAGCGATAATTAATTAACAACAATAACTTCATTGCCGCTGAATATGTTTTTTAGAGTTAATTAACACTCTTTGTAAATGTCCCTAAAATCTATAGCGACATTGAATCTAATGACAATTAATTAATGTGTAAAACTCTTTATTAATGTGTATATTATAACCGCTAAAAGCTATTTTTGTTGAAGGGCGTTTTGATATTAAGAGATGACTACCATTTTTATATATCCCTCAACTATTACGAAGTTCCAATTACAAGCTTAAATAATTTAGAGGGAGATCTATTAATCTCTTCTTTAAATTGTATCTCTTATATATCAAAAATTACGGTCCATAGTGATCCAATATTTTGTGATGATGCCTAACTATTTATAATATTAAGTCCATTTACTCCCTCCCCCTCCCCCTTTCCCCCCCCCCCAAAAAAAAATTAAAGACAAAAATAGGCAAAACACATTAATGGTAATTCAAATGCTTTAACATATTTAATTTGCTTCATTAATTTATATTTGAAAATAGTGTTAGTGAAAAGATAGATGGAGTACGACATGTTTAGGCCATTTTCAATATGTTATGGATATTTTTTTTATTCAATAGGAGTAGGTTTGATCTTTTTTTATCCTCCATAGCTGCTTTCACCTTTTTGGCTCTCTTGACGATTCGAACTTACAATCTTAGAATTGGATGAGGAGGGTTTTTACTTCTTACCATTTGAGCAACCCCTTCTTATCGACAAATTTGATGCAATAGATGGAAGACAAACATTTTTAGTCATTTTTAATACGTTAAGGACATATTTTGACCCTTCTTAAAAAAAATAAGGTTACTTACAAAAAATTCACTAGTTTAAAATTCACTTAAATAAGTAGTAGGTAAAACTTCATCCTTCATAAGATATTATGCTATTCAATTTTCATTGTAAAAATTAGGAGTCATTTGGTCATGTGAATTATTCATTTTTTTTTTGGAATAATTTTCATTTTATTTTCAAATTAGTGTTTGATTAACTAGACAATTTGACCCGTTCGAAGATAAACCTGATTAAGTCTATGAGTACTTTTTTTGTTGTTGCTTTGAAAGGAAGAATTTTATTTATAATAATTAAAGATCATCCATACAAAGAGGAACTGATCTGTATGAAACAGTTCCACCAACATTTCTTTCAAGAGTATTAGTAACAAAGGAAGGAAATGCTACAAAAACATTTAACTTGTTTCTTAACATAGTTGGATCCTTAGTTTTCCTTTCGTATTTTGCTAGGATATCAGCTAGTCTAATAGCCTTCCTCGGGGTATATTCCAGCGCTGGATCCTCCAACCTTTGGAGCAATGACTTGCAATCGGTACAAATATGTGAATATAGTGAGTTATTACTATTTTGAGAATTTAGTAATATCTACGAATCAGTTTCCACCAATAAGTGCTTCATATGTTTTGCTTCGGCAAGGTTCAAACCATATAGTAGGGCTAGCAATTCCGCATGGTAGGCACTATCAACTTTTATTTTACATGTGAATCCTACAATCCATTCTCCTAAATGGTTCTTTATCACTCCTCAAGTGCCACCATTAGTTGAATTGGGCTCAAATGATCCATCAATGTTAAGTTTGAGAAAACCTTCTGGTGGTTTATGCCAATTTTTTTTTATATTCTATTAGTAAAAAAGAAAATATTATGTCAAAAGAATTTTAACTATAATCTGAGGAAATATTATGACATTAAATCCAACCACCCATCACAATCCTAGACTCAACCCGGCTCGACCCCAGTCCGAATCTGACTCTAGGACAATAGTGGGGGCAGAAATTTTATTAAGGGTGTCCAAGAATAATGGGGTGTGACTGTCAAAATTCATTCAAATGGACACCTATTACCATTGCACTAAAGGCATAACTTTTGTCAAGAGTGTCCAACTTTAAATATATATCCCTTAAATGTATAATTTGACATACATACTGTTATGCGGTAATTTGACTATCTTTAGAAAAATCACTTTTTGAAATGTTCTAAGTATAAAACAATTTGAGAAAAATACTTAAAAAAGAGTCGCCACTTAATTTTTTAAAGAAATTAAGAAAACTTAATTTAAAAAGATTTTAACAGATTAAATCTTTATAAATTTTAGAGAAAATGGGCAATAGGTTCTTATTTACGCTTCAAGAAGGTTTTTAAGGCATTTGAAGCGCCCGCTAACACGCGGTTATCCTACGGCTTGGTTAGAATATATTTGACTATTTTTTGGAAAAATGATTTAACATAAAAAATAATAATTTACAATATTTGATTAACTTTAAAAAATAATTAAATAAATGACACATTTTATTTTTATTTTTTAGAGAAAGGGACCTAAAATGAAACATTTGAATTAAAAAGTAAGTGAATTTTAACAAAACTAGATTAATTAGAATTTATTTGACTCATTTTTAAAATAATAATTTAAACCAAATTGGTTAATTTAAACATGAAAACCATTTTAAATTAATTGAAGAATAAAAGTTTTGACTAACTTTTTTGAGAAAATGACTAATAAGTATTTTTTTAAATTAATTGAAAAAGTTTTGACCAACTTTTTTTAAAGTTTATTTGAGAAAAATACTTTAACTTAAAACAATTTTAAAATGAGTAAAATGTGATTAAGTGAAAAGCATTGAATAACATATCTTTTTTAAGAACAAAAGGTTTAACTTAATTGAAGATATAAAATTTTGACCAATATACTTGATTAATAAAATAAATGAACACAAAAAATGAAATGTATTAAAAGTAAATCAACACAAAGAAAATAACTCATCTTTTGAGGAATCTAATTAAGTTAATTGACAATTCTAAAGTTAGAGTTAATAATAAGAAAAACAAACAATAAATAAAAATAATTAAATAATTTAAAGGTAAAGGAGAAATGAATTTGGGCCCCCTTTTTGGGCCAATTTCGCTGTAATTTTTGGGCTTTAACCCAATTTTCATTTTTCGTATACGCTCGAGGTATATCAGCATATACAGCTCGTATATCAGCCCCGTTTCTTGCCTTTCAGACCTGTAACAGCTTCTGGGAATTGTTCTTCGATTTCTCAAGGTTGACTGACTCGATAAAAGAATTTTGGGCCTTCATGGCCCATCCGAAATATGAAGTGGAGAAAGATAGAGTCCAAGAGAACTCAGATGGTATCACATGAAAATAAAGTAAAGAAATAAATTAGCAGGAGTAAGAAGAATTTGACATTCAGAATATTAACAACAATTTATTGTTCCAGTAAATGAAAGATGCAGGCCAAACTTTACGTTCTACAGTAGCGACACATAACGAATTAGTTGGATTATTTAAAATTGCTAAGGCTACGCGTATAAATAAATACTCAATGAGCAAGCTAAGAGTAAGACAAATTTTTATCTTCCACATTAAAATCAAATAAGTAAACTCGCCTAAACTTGAACATTACTCACAATTAACTCGATAAACATTAGATGTATTTGCTTAACCGAAGGGAATTGGGAAGGAGGAAAACAATGATGACATAAAAGAAACAAAATAGGAAAACTTAAGCCCTTAATCACAAATACTCAACTAAATCTACACTTAAGCTACATCTTCACTAGACAAAGGGAGTAATTAATTACACCAAGAAAACTAGCTACAGTAAGCATATGATTTCCTTAAACAGTTACAACTCGTAGTGAATATTCATTATAGCGGGATGATATAAATAAGAAGTTGAATGCTTGAGATAAGTACTCATATGCCTTAAGGAGAAGAGAAACAAGTACACCATTGTTCTTATCTTTTTTTTTAAAAAATTCATATAACCCAAGCAAACAATAAACAAATATGATAATTCCTTTTTGGCCAAATTTGAAAAGAAGCACAACAAATTTCAATTGATCACACACAAAGTGGACATAGCTTCCAGATTAGGTACCAAAATTATATTGCCAAAATTCGTCCAAGCTGACAAATGAAGTTACAACAATACTATATGCAAAATCAAGGAAATAAAGACTGCTCAATCCTAATAGGACCAAATTGCAGCAACAATAACCTAAGAACAAGAGAAGATTTAACTAAATAAGGACAACATTATTGAATTAAGGCTACAGAGGGCATTGTTAACAGTTGAAACTAGAAAATAAAATTAACTTGGAGATTCAACAGACAGAGCTCAAAACAAAAGAGCAAGTGTAACATCAAGTTAACCAAATAAATAGTATATGTTGCTAAAGAACGATTACAATAACATTGAATCCATATTGATAGTCGACAACCAATCGAACAACATGATAATCAGCAGGAGGTTAATATTTAGCTATCTTTGATATCAAAACGACAACTCTGTGACTCCATTGAGGAAATCAGAAAGCCAACATCAGCAACATAATAAAAATCGAGAACTTCCAACAATGGAAATATGAGGCAAAGAGGAATTTAATAAAGGGAAAATGATATTACCTTTTCCTGGGCAGCGACTGGGACGACGAGCTGACCACGGAGCTTCTACTACCACTGGTACTTTACCGGGAAACTTGAATGAAAAACTCAAAGTATGAGCTTAAATAAAGTCGAACCTCCTAACTTTTTAATATCTAAATCGATTTGTTTATGAATCTGTATATCTCTATTTTCTCTTTTCTCTGTCTATCCCATGTCTCCCCTTTTTTACAATGAAAGCAGAGGATTTAAATAGAAGAAAAACTAGGCCGATTTTTGGGGAAAACCGGATGGATTTTTGAATCCACCAGCTCCTTCTCGAGGTAACAGTGAAAGGGGATGGGAAATCCCTGAAAAGGGGGAAAAATGGGACGGGGACGCGGCTGCTGCAGGTGTACGAACGTACTGTTGCACCGCTTGGAGCTGGAGTCGGCTGAGATTGAGGAAAAAGAAGAAGAAGGCGTACATTGGGGGTCGGGTATTGTTGTACGTATGCGTATTGTTCGCGTTTTTCACTGAAGAAGAAGAACGCGGGTCTGGGTCTTTCTGGAATGGGCTGGTTCGCTACGAGGAAGAAGAACGAAGCGAGGTTGGGGTCGCTTGTATGCATTTCTGGGTTTCTGTACGCTGTTGTGTATGTTGGGCTGCTGATGGGTCTTGGTACTGGATTTGAAAATGGGCTGCTGAGAATTGTTATAAGGATTGGGTCAAGGTTGGCTATTTGCTGGAATTTGGGCTTCTAGAATGGGTCGATTGGAAATGGCCCAATTCCGGTCTTATAAAGAGTTAAAGGTGAAGTAAGAAAAGGGGGTTAGATTAGGAATGGCTACATGGATTTAGATTATAGCCAATTGAATTAAGAAAATAGCTATTTTGAATTTGAGTAATAAATTTGGCTAAAACTCAAATAAGATGAATTAATATTAATTAATTAATTAACGAGCTTCTTAATCTTGACAAAATAAAATAATTAACCCAATTACAAACTATTAACTCAAAAAATATAAACTATTATTTAACTAAACTAATTGACTAAATTTTAAGTAAAACTAAAATCTTTTTGAGACGATTTTCGAATACTCCTAAAATATACTAATTACATACATAATTATGTAAAACAATTGTATTATTTAAAATTTATAAAAGGTGACAAAATTATTTAAAATAACTTGCAAACTATTTTTTTTTTGAAATTTTATAAAATTAATTATTTTAAATCGTTTGAAATTGAAGAAGCTCGATGATTAATTCATATTGTAGAGGGTCAAAATTGGGTGTCAACACATACAACGTAATTTTTTCAACGAAGGGTGTTCAGTTGGACACCCTAGGCTGGCTCTACCTACGCCACTGCCCTAATAACCGATCTCGGGATCGGGTGTCGGATCCCGGGTCCAGAGTCGAGTCTTAGGTCAGAAGTAAAGGTTGGAACTCTTGATTAGGGTTAGGTTTGGGTCGAATCCAGGTTCGAGATTAGGTCGACTTCTTGTTAGGGCATCGAGTTGGGGTTGGGAGTCGGATGTCAAGTCCCCAATCAAGGTTGGGAGCTGACTCTCGAATCGAGGTCGGGTTCTAAATTCTGATCCCAAGTAGGGAGCGGTGGATTGGACATTGGAGTCAAAAGTTAGATCCCGAGTCAAGTCTCAAATTAATTTTCAAATCAAGGCCGAAAGTCGGAAATGGTGTTTTGGCTCATCTCTAAATCTTAATGGTGTCACTATACCAAAATTGATTTTTAGCGGTAATTAATTAACGACAATAACTTTATAACTGCTGAATATGTGTTTTTAGAGTTAATTAACTTTTCTTGTAAGTGTTCCTAAAACATAAATGGACATTTGATCCAATGACAATTAATTAATGTTGATAAAGACTTTAACACTATTTATTAATGTGCATATTTATAGCCGCTAAAAACCATTTTTGTTGAAGGGAGTTTTGATATTAAGAGATGAACCTACCATTTTTATGTATCCCTCAACTTATTATGAAGTTCCAATTACAAGCTTAAATAATTTCGAGGGAGATCTATTAATCACTTCTTTAGTGATCCAATATTTTGTGATGATGCCTAGCTATTTATAATACTGAGTCAATTTACCCCCCCTCCCCCCCCACCCCCCAAAATAAAATAAAATAAATAAATTAAAGACAAAAATAGGCAAAACACATTAATGGTAATTCAAATGCTTTTGAAAAGGTACAAATAGTTGACCACAATTTTGTTTACAAGCACATATTTAATTAAATGTCATATAATTGTGTTCTTAATAAAGCGTAATTAATTTATATTTGAAAATAGTGTTAGTGAAAAGATTGATGGAGTACGAAATGTTTTAGCCATTTTTAATATGTTAAAAGGATATTTTTTTATTCAATAAGTAAATGGAGGGGTAGGTTTGGTCTTTTTCTTTTTTTTTATCCTCATTAAGTGCTCCCATTTTTTGGTTCCCTTGACTATTCGAACTTACAATCTTAGAACTGAATAAGGGAGGTTCTTTACCATTTGAGCAACCCTCTCTTATCGACAAATTTGATGCAATAGATGGAAGACGGACATTTTCAGTCATTTTTAATACGTTAAGGACATATTTTGACATTTTTTCAAAAAATAAGGGTAACTTACAGACATTCCACTAGTTTAGGAGCTAAATACTTAGATACACACTAGTTTGCAATATTATGAATCTTACCGAATTTTGGTGCGTCCAGATACATGAGGGTAAAATTAGATATTATTTGTTCTAGATACATTGTATCCAACTGGATTCATATGTATCTGCGATACATAGACAAATCTCACTTGCCTCTTTGTTGTTCTCGCTCACCTCTCTCCCTATTTCAGTGTATCTGGTAGTAAAAAACATGTATCTAGGTGTGTCAATCTGACTTGAATTTAGTATGAAATTATTAATTAGTGATATAAATTGTAATTATTTTAAACTATAGGGAGAATTAGTAAATATGATAGAAATATTTGTGTAATTAACTAGTTTTTTTTAAAAAGTAAATAACCCCCCACCCCCACAGAAAAGTACAAATTGTTAGAATCCAGATTTGTCAAGTTGACTAAATTAACTTCTTTTTTTGTTATCTATAAAAACAAGAACCCCTCTCTCCCTTTTCATTTTCAATACTTAGCTTCTCCCAAATATGGCTTTCTCCTCTATCGAAATCTTGTTGTTGTTGTTGTTATTGATCACTCCTCTTGACCTTTCACTAGCAAAAAAAAGATGTGTTATTCAAACAAGGTACGAGGTACATGTTATCAACAAACTTCCTGCTAATACTCCACAATTAGAACTTCATTGTGCGTCAGGAAATGATGATCTTGGATATCATTATCCTGCCATAAACGAAGACTTTAATTGGGAATTTTGCGAGTTCATTATGGATAGGACTTTGTTCTTTTGTCATTTTTGGTGGGGTTCAAATGACAGAAGTTTTATTGTGTATAATGATCCAGTCTATTGTGTCAAACGAGGAAAATTTATAAATTATCTACACTATTGTAAATGGGAGGTGAGGGCAGATGGTTTTTATTTGGAAAATTATAATGCTACTAGTAAAACATATTTTATGGATCACATTTTTGATTGGACACTTTAGGGAATATGATATATATAATTTGTATTCTTGTTTAAATATATTGGACTGAGTTTTGGTGTGGCTTTCTTTCTCATTTATCCTTGTGTTTTTATTTTTATAGCCTCATTTGCTTGCATTTAACGAAGATTTGAATCTGAATAATTCAGACCTAAGTCTATTAAGTGCATTTTTTTTTCCTTAAAAAAATATCTTTTAATAAGTCTGAGTATATCTGAACAAATGATTAGATCTGTAAAAGGTTCTGTTTATTTTTTCTCAAAGCAACTACTTCTTCCTCGTCTCTTTCAACTATCAATCAATCATCTTAATATTTTTTTTCTTAAACCAATAAATTATTAAATCTCATTTGAATATTCTCGAATTCGATTCTCCATATTTATTTCGTATTTTTAATGCTAGTTTTTAGTTGAGAAATAATGGTTTAAAATGATTAAAAAGATGTTCACAACTTCAGCCAAACAAAGAGGAAATAAAGCACCCAGGTTTCTATCATCAACAACTACACGTTCGTTTTATTAATTAAAATTATAATATTTAAAATTAAGGATTACTTATTAAGAGCAAAATATATTTCTAAAAATTATTGATTTCAAAAGTAAATGGCAAGAGGAAAATATATGGTAAAATATGGTTAATAAGAAAATATATTTTAAAAATTAAAAAGTTCTAAAATATTTGATAAGAGAAATATATGAGGTAAGTGGTATTAGGATAATTAATAATTAAAGGATCCTAAAATATATGAAATACATGCAAAGTTGTCAATAAGGGCTAAGTTCGTTGGGCCAGCCCAACTCAACCCGTAATTTGACAGGGTTGGCCTAAAATTTTTAGAGTACTTAACAATATTTTTTTGGTTAATTTGTTATAAGAAAAAAATGTTGCATTAGTTCCTTAGGTTATGCCGGACAAGACAAAAGTTCTCTGAATTTATTAGGATAATTTAAAAAATAAATATATTTATACCTTGTGAATTAGATATTACACAACTTATGTCAGATAAGACATTGATAAATTAGGTCATAATTAATGATATTTTGACCCACAATTTTTTATTAAATGAGCAACATACATAAAAATAAGAAGAAATCTACAAGGTTCTTTGAAATTTGTACAAAAGTAATATTTTAGTTAATTCTTGCGATGCACTCTTTATATCATTCTACTTTAAGTTTATAACGATTTTGCTGTACTTCAAATGATTAGGATGGCAATTTATATTATAATAGAAAATAAATCAATAAGATCAAGAGTTAGTGATGGCAAATGATTTATTTATTTTATTTAGAAAATGAATCAATAAGATCAATATAAATCATTTAGTGATAGCAAAGGTTTTATTTATTTTATTTTTATTCCTATAATAGAAAAACTAAGAAAAGAAAAAAACTAAATCAGACAATAATAAAGTAAATGTCCCTTTTTTTTTAATGGTCAACATTTAAAATTATCACTATTTTCAAAAGTCTTGCATATTTAGCTCTTGAAAAAAATACCATTTTAGGTAACATAAGATTTGGATCTAATATTTACTTATAAATAATATTATACTTTCATCTGATTTGCAATATCTTTTAACTTTTTATTTTGATTTGACTAAACTCAGATTTTTTTCTTGGTATAAAACACCAAAGTCTATCCCTTCTCTTTTCATTTTCAATACTCATATTCTTCCCCCAATATGACTCTCTCATTCATCAACATCTTTTTCTTGCTAGTGTTATTAATCACTCCCCTTAACCTTTCGTTTGCAAAAAAATGTATCTTTTCTCAAAAGTATGAGGTACATGTTATCAACAAACTTCCTACGAATACCCCGGAATTGCGAGTTCATTGCGCGTCAAAAAATAGAGAAGTTGGAGACCAAATTCTTCCCATAAATGGAGACTTAAATTGGTCATTCTGCGAGTCGTTTCTCGATAGAACTTTATATTTTTGTCACTTCTGGTGGGGTTCAAAGGACAAGTCTTTTGATGTGTATGATGATCCATCTTATTGTGTCAAAAATGGAAAATATCCAAATATTCTAAAGTATTGTAAATGGGAAGTGAGAGACGATGGTTTTTATTTGGAACAATATGATGCTAGTACAAGTACTTATTATATGGAACGGTTAGATCAATGGTAAGGAATATAATTTTATAATTTGTGTTACTATTTAAATAAAGTTGGACTGAATTTTAATGAATTTCTGTCTCATTTTATCTTTTTGTTTTTAATTTTATATTACTTAGTGGTAGATAAAAATTATATCTCTTGATACGTTTTATATATACCGAAGATCTCACTACATTATTATTATGTTAAATTTGGTAAATCGTTTTATCTAAAAGTTTAATTGATTGGAAATTAAGTTTTTTAATTTTATTTTAACAATTAATCTAATTTATGAGTTTAGTTTGCTTAGATAGATTCATCCATGAAGAGGTAATAATAGCCTTTTTGGTTAATTTTGTGAAAAGTCAAAAAGTGTTTAAGTTAAAAAAAATATTTTAGAGGATACAAGTGTTTAATCAAGATTTTGATGAAGAAATAAATACTTTTTTTTAGTTAGTTGGTAGCAAAAGTTATTTTTCTTGAAAAAATAAGTTTTGCCACATTGATTAATTAATAGTAACTTAAAAACGCTTTTCGAATATATTTGACCAAACATAAACTACAAACAAAATCAAAATCGCTTCTTAAATAATTTAACCAAACACAAATTGCTAATTAATTTCTTGAAGAACTTTTTCAGAAATCTTTTGACAACAATTGACCATAATATACAAGGCATCCAAGGTTGGTGACTCAAACTCGCAACCTTCAAATTAAAACTGAGGAATACTTATCATCCGAACACCTAAGATTGGTGACTCAAACTCACAACCTTCAAATTAAAACTGAGGAATACTTATCATCCAAACACCTAAGGTTGATGACTCAAACCCACGACCTTCAAATTAAAACTGAGAAATACTTATCTCCCTTGTCAAAATTTAACAATCTTCGCACAAGTTAAAAAATATAAATATACATAGAGAAAAAGAAAAGGCAAAAGACATTCAATGCTAATTAAGTGCTTTTGAAAAAAGGTACCAAGTAGTTGCAATCCCAAATCATGATTTTGTAAGAGTTGACTAAATTCAATTTTTTTGTTCTTTACATGCTAAATGATCAGAAATTTTAAAAGTCTATAATATTTTTTTTATTTTAAAATAAACTAATCTTTTTTTCATTTTTTAATTAAAAGGGTAAAAATATTTAAAAAGGTAAAATACCATTCTGGCCAAAAAGATTTTTCCTATATAAAATTTCATAATCCCCAATTCACCTAGTAAAATTCTTAATTATTTATTAACTAGTAAACTTGGCCGCGCTTCACGCGATAGTATTGAAAAATCTAATTACATTTTATTAAAGAACGTATAATACTCAAATATTAAAATGCATGAAAAAAATTAATTAGATTAATTATTATTTTTAATCTTCTAATTCATTTACTATTAATAATGAGTTATACATATTCTTTTATATTTTTATTTTTCTTTAATCGATATATAGCTAAGTTTACTTTTTTATCCTTTCTAAAAAGCCGAAATCTCAAGAAAGATAGATTCTTTTTAAGAGTCTCTATATTAAAAGCATGGATTACTATATTAAATGGGGTGACAAGAGCTTAAAATGAAATTTCAAGCAATACAAGCATTTAAAATATTATCACATCAAACACGAGAGGAAAAATAATACAATTCCTTCATCAACATACTTTCTTATTGTAGACAAAATGATTAAAACAATTTGATACAGTATAAAATCTAGAAATAAGAATCAAACTTCTCTCTTTATTATTCTCACAAAGTAAATACAATCATTAATGAATTAGTTTTCACCTGGAACAACACAAATTAATAAAAAAAGAAAAACAGAATCAAAAGCTATTACGTGAAAATGCATACTATTATTGTATCATAATTCATAAATGATAAATTGTATTATATAAATATCTCTCCATTATGTAGGTGGTAATGTTATAATTATTTATTTTATGCCCATGATTATTCTTCTCTATGTTAGTAACTCTAATCAAGAATACCACCCACAAAGTAATAATTTTAACTTCATATAGCAAATCATATTTATTTCCTAAGATTGTGAGATGTGAAAACAAAGTAAGAAAGGAGGTAGAATCGAGAAGAGAAGAATAATACCAACAATTTTTTTTTTTTTTTTTTAATTTTCTGATAAAGTTTTTTGAAATTTTAATCATTACTATAAAATAACCCAAACAATTGTTAGAAGTTCTTTATTCTCTATTAAATGGAAATAGGATTGTATCCCTTTAACAATCAAAAAGAAATTGAAATTGTTATAACGGTTGTCAAGAGTCATTCTTTGCACCGTTTCTATACATTATATTTAATTATTATTGATCATAAAATGAGCAAATTGCCAAAAAATTGATAAAATTATGGTACATACTATTGTTGGTCATAGAAATCTACTGCAAACATATTAGTATGAATAATGATATCATATCATATAAATAAGAGTAAGAATCAACCGTTACAATTTTAGAGAAGAAACCAATAAAAGAGGAAGGTGTTATATATATAGATTTTTCATTCAGGTATCAACTATATTCTTCAATTGTTTATATGATACGATTTTTTTGGAGCTGGTCATTTTTAATTATTACGCAATAATAATAGAAATGTTTATATGTAATTCACACAAAGAAGATTAATTTATATATATATATATGACTTTCTTTAACATTTTAAATACAAATTTGTTATTAAGAGAACTAAATGACGAAATTTAAATTTTTTCTTAATCAATAAGAGAGTTAAAGAAATTATTTTTAGTTCTTTATATATATATATATATATATATGATCTCTAATTTTAGTATACATATAAGTTTTATTATTTTTATATTAAAATTTTATAA
>JAJONR010003590.1:0-66209 GCA_029582245.1 Solanum etuberosum | reverse complement strand
GAGAAATTGTGTGTGAATATGGAATCATCTTTGTTGTGAGGGCATTTGAGTACCTTTATTGAGCTTGAACTTGCATTTGAAGCAAGTATTGTGAACTTAAGTATCTTTGATAATGGTGAGTCACAATCTGAATCTTTGACTGCACAGTTGATCATTGCATGAGTTAGTTGAACCTTGTTGTGTGCATTCATGTTGAGTCTTATGCAGCACTATGTGAGACATCCTTTTTGAACTGCTGATCTTGAGTTTTACTTGAGGACAAGCAAAAGTTTAAGTTGGGGGTGTTGATGAGTCCAAGATTTGGACTCATTTAGGGCTTTGTTTATATAGATTTAGTGTCCTGAAATGCTTAATTTGTACCATAAACTGATGATAAAGCCTTGATTTTCAGGTATATGGATTGAGGAGTAAAGCAAGGACTCTAACTGACAAAAAGGAACAAAACAAACTGAAGAAGTGAATAAAGGCGAGTCTGAGGATCGCCAAGAGCACTTGGCTTGTCGCCGAGTGACTACTTTAACTGCCTAAAGTTCCAGTGTGCCAGTCCTGAGGGAAGAAACCAAGTAGGCGACAGAAAAGGGGCTGTTGGAGAATTGCCGAGCAGTTCTGCGATGCCAAAGAGATCGCCCAAAGTTACAGGACTTGAGGATGCTGAGACCCAAGGCAGAAAGGAGACAACAAAGAGCAATGGGTGGTTCGCCGAGTGGTTCGGTGAACCTGACTTACCTTGCCTAATGGCCCCTTCAAGGCTAATTTTCGGCAACTATAAATAGAATTTTGAATTGTAAATTGGGGAGTTCCTTTCAGCTTAGAATTTTTTTGTGAAGTCTATAATAGTTTTAGAGAGTTCCTTAGTAGACTTGAAGATTTTTTGAGATTCAATATGGAGATTTTGCAAGTGGGTTTCGAATATTCTTCAAATTGAAGCATCGTAAAGGCTTAATTACTATTACCTAGTTGATGGTTGATCGATTCGGTAACCGTTTTTACTCTTTTATGATGTTTGGCTAAAACCCAATTCTTGGGGTGTGATCATGTGATTACAGGTTGAATTAGTTTATGGGTGTTGTTAATTACTAGTTTAAATGCTATATTGAAGTGGGTTTAATCGGGAGTGACGCCGATGGAAAAGGTGGAGTTGGCCGCTTATGAACATAACGGTGTGGCTTAAATATTGTACAACCAATGGAAAGAAGGGAGATCGGAAGATGTGGGTCCTCTTGATTAGGAGAAGTTTAAGGTTTCTTTCCATGATAGGTTCTTTCCCCTTGAGATGAGGGAAGCAAAGGTGATTGAGTTCATCAACCTTCGTCAAGGAGGTATGAGTGTGAAGGAATAAGCTTTGAAGTTCATAATATTGTCTAAATATTCCCCTACAATGGTTGTCGATCCTAGGGAAAGGATGAGTAAGTTCATTTCGGGTGTGTCCGAAATGGTGGTTAAAGAATGTCGTACTGCCATGCTCATTAATAACATGGACATCTCTTGTCTCATGGTTCATGCTCAACAGATAAAAGAGGAGAAACTTAAGGAAAAGTCTAGGGAGATAAAGAGGGCTAAAACCGGTGATGGTAAATTCTCTCGTGCAAAGTCCGATGGACATTGTCGTTGTAGATTTTGACAAAGGTATTCCGGTCAAGGTTCGTCCAACAAAGATAGGGTGTCTAACTCTAAGTCTCAAAGAGAGAATGTTAGTGGATCTTCATTGCCTATGTGTACTTGTGCTAGGCGTGCAAAGAAGCACGAGGGTAAGTACCTAGCCGGCACGGATAGTTGCTTCAGTCGTGGTAAAAGTGGTCATAAGATTAGGAATTGCCCGATGCTTATGGCTAAAGGAAGACAGGGCAAGCAAGGTCCTCCTAGTGGTTCGCGTTCCAATGCTCCAAAGAAAAACTGATTCTATGCACTTCAGACTCGTGGTGAACAAGAGGGTTCTCCCGATGTGGTTACCGGTATGTTTAAAGTCTTCCAACTTGATGTTTATGGTTAACATGATCCCGGTTCTACCTTGTCTCTTGTTACGCCATATGTGGCTATGAGGTTTGATGTTCTTCCGGATGTGTTGTAAGATCCTTTTTTGTGTCTCTGCTCCTGTATGCTTGTGAGGGGCACCACGACTCGTGGTGGTGCCCGTAGTGAAGTGGATAGTGTCCTCCCTAAGGCAGGCTCCTCCCACGAGCACCCAGACGGCTCGTGAAGAGCCAAACTGGTCGTGGTGGTGGACGTGAAGGGGAGGATGAATCCCCCAAGCCACTGGTAAAGGGTCATGGCCAAGATGGCTCGTGAACACTTAGACGGCTCGTGTGGGCCTCCATCTAGTGGTTCGCGTCATCTGTAAGTTAGGGCAGTTGGATCTTTTCCTAATTATTTTATCTTGATACTACGTCGTTTTGCCCTTACCTAGAACCCCTATATAAGTGATTTTAACCCCAAAATTTACCCATTTAAGTAATTCTCTTAAATTTACCAAAGAAGATCAAGTTTTTCCTCTCTAAAATATTTCTCTCTCTAGAAAAGCTTGAAGAAGAAGGATTCAACCTAGGGATTCAAGACAAGTCTTGTCACAACCCAGGGGTACATCCTAGATGTAACATGGCGTACTTGACCCCGAAGGGGTCTCATACAAGCCCTTAGCATATCATAACATAGGATAAATAACAATAAAGAGTAAAACGCATTTCAAATCTTAAGAACATTTCATAAAACAACAAAGCGGAAGTCTAGAGTTGTCTCATTAGCCATCTATTACAATCGAAGTCTCAAAATAGGGTCACAGCCCTTCACAACATAGTCTAAAAATGAAAATGAAAGGATAGAAACTAGAAAGTCATTACCCGTCCTCGAACTTTGAGGACTCACCAAAAGCAATGAGAGTAGTCGATCCAAGCTTTGACCAAGAAGGAAGCACACCTCAAGACCCGGTCCCTACATTTATGTAAAAATGTAGAAAAATATGGGTTAGTACAAAAATGCACTAAGTATCATAGCCATGCTAAAAAAATAGTGAAATCATGCTAAAAAGGGACATTTTAGTTCAATGCATGCCATTTTCTAAGTTAAAACATCATTTAGAAGATAATGTAGAAACACAAGTCATAAGCATAAACAATTCATAAGTCATCATGTCATAAGAGAAACTTACCATAAATACCATTAAATCATACTTGTGCAACGTATAGACAAGATCCCATAATCCCACCCATACTAAGTAAAACTTCTTGAGTATCTATAGTTTATAACTAAAATATCTTATTGGTACTACCATAATAGGGAATAGCCTTAACCGACATAGACCATGTGAGCTAACTTGGAATCCGATGTCTACCCCACACCGAAAAGGGGCTGTCCTACTTGCCGAAGGTAGAACTACACTCTAAGCTTAGGTGGATCCACTAGCTAAAGACCTATGTGGGCACATAGTTATGGGATAGGGAGATTGCTTCTAGAAAACCCAGACTCTACTAACGTGAGGCCTTCCATCCCAAGAGATTGTTCCTAGAAACCCGGCCTCTACTAACGTGAGGCCTACCATCCCAAGAGATTGTTCCTAGAAACCCGGCCTCTACTAACGTGAGGGCTTCATATCATATCACTATCCACTGGTGCTAAGCATACTTCCCATTGAGTTGATATTAAGCCTTGACTTAAGTTCATAATTATGGAAGAATGTCTTGACACTCAATCCAACATAACTCATACTAAAGCTCTTAGATTCGATAGGTGAGACTAGTCTTCTAACCTTAGAATCACTACATGTGACAAAACTTTCACATCATACCATATTCATACATAAGTGTGTAGAAGAGGATACTTCGAACAACACAATAACAAGATCATAATCCTATTCACTTTACTCTCAAAGTGCTCACAAACAAGTATACAATTCTCATAATCATGCATAATTCATATACTTTGCCCTTCAAGGATCATAGTTCATAATTCAGCAACACATCCAGAATTACTACATTAGACATGGATAATATATAACTCAAGTGATTCATGTACTTTCATGCATAATTCAATCATATTCTCCTTGCATCAATCAATACCCACACTTTGAGATCCAAATTGGAAAATTAGGGAAATTCATGGATCCTTGGGGAATTCATGTTAAAACAGTAGATAATCATCAATTTGATCATAATATAAAGCAATTAAAGCATTAAAAACGTTTTTGAAGTGAATCCATGACTTGGAGTAAACCCTAGCTTTCTAGGGGAAATTACTAGTTTGAAATTTTGTTTTGGAGGGACTCCATGGATGATAGCTATCCATGGATGAAGGACTACCATACCTTGATGAAGAATCCTCATGAAATTTAGTGAAAAGCCCTTTACTTCAAACCCTAGCTTGACTTTCTTCTTCTTCTTCCTTGGAGTTCTAGAGAGAAGATTTTGGGAGAGGTTTTGATTTTGTTTTTGGGGATCTAGAAATTATGAGGAGATGAGTTAGTTTAGTGAGTTAATAACCTTATATAGGTGTCCTAATAATATATAAAAAGACGTCCCTTAACCCCACTAAAAATAGGAAATCCCCGAAGTACCCCTCAACTAACTCCTAAAAACTGCCTACAGGCATGACCTACGGCCCCCTCACCCACGGACCATGGATGGACTCACGGCCCATGCTGGTAAAGCATGGGTTGTGGTCTGGGAGTTGCATGCTCCAGTCCCCACCTATGGATGCCCTACCCACGGGGCGTGGGTTACCTCCGTGGGTCACTGCCAGGCAGTCCTTCAAGGTCCTTTCCTCAAAGACCTATGGTTGGTCCTTGGGGTTTAGGCCTTGACGTTCTAACACGAAAAAATGTATTTTAAGGTATGGGGAGGTACGTTTAAGGCTCTAACCCTAACTTCAAGCTCTATCTAAGCCTATTAGTTTTATGTTAGACTCTAGTTTAGTCTACCATTTTCCGAAATGTTACAATATCTCCCCCTTGGAACCATTCATCCTCAAATGATGATCTAAAGACCTAACAGAATAAAATACTCAAGGCTAGCATCCCATCATGTATGAAACATCAAAATAATGCACAACACAAAGGAGGAAACATCAACTCCATCTCGAAACATAGTTAATGCAATACAAGGAAGTAGGAACTACATCTACAACCCATTATGCACAAAACTCATCATTTCACATAATCATAGGAGGAACTACCTTCTCCAACTAAATCAAGCTTAACACATCATTATGGAGCCAATATGCAATTACTTTCAAAAGCATACTAAAACATGTTCATTAACTCATCTCATGAAGTCAAATATGCAACTCATAAACATGAGGAATACATCAATCATAAAACTCATTTTCTCACTAAACATGAATTTCATCAAGAACATGGATAACATAAGAAGTCATTGAAAAGCACATATAACATACATGACTTCAAAACACTAAACTCAAGAGGAACTACTTACCTCAAGCTTGAATAGGAATAGAAGGAAAGAGGTGAGGGTATCGGGACTTCATATCGGCCTCGGCCTCCCAATTAGCACCCTCCACTAGATGATTTCTCCATAAAACCTTTACGGAGGCTATTTCCTTAATTCTCAACCTCTTAACTTGTCGGTCTGGGATTTCTACCGGAACTTCCTCATATGAGAGGTTCTCATCAACTCCCAATCCTTCTAAAGGGATGATAGATGTCGGATCTCCAATACACTTCTTAAGCATGGAAACATGAAATACCAGAGGAACCGGAGCCAACTCATTTGGCAAGTCTAACTCATAGGCAACTTTCCCAATACGCTTCAAATTTTATACGGGCCCACATACCGGGGACTAAGTTTCCCCTTCTTGCCAAATCTCATCACACCTTTCATAGGTGAGATTTTTAGATAAACCCAATCATTAACTTCAAATGCTAGATCCCTTCTCCTAACATCGACATAAGACTTTTATCTACTTTGAGTCGTCCTCAACCTCTCTCTAATGAGTCGGACCTTCTCAATAGCGTCATAAACCAATTCAGGACCAACAAGAGCAATTTCACCTACCTCAAACCAACAAACTGGAGACCTAATCTCGTACCATACAAGGCTTCAAAAGGAGCCATAGCAATACTTGAGTGGTAGCTATTATTGTAGGAAAACTCTATTAATGGCAAGTGGTTATCCCAACTACCCTTGAAATCTTTGACACATGCTCTCAACATATCCTCTACTGTTTGGATGGTACGTTCCGCTTGGCCATCGGTTTGGGGATGAAAAGCCGTGCTAAACTTAACCTTAGTACCAATCTCTTTTTTGAATGACTTCCAAAAGTGTGAAGTAAATTGAGGACCCCGATCTGAAATAATAGATAAAGGATCCCCATGAAACCTCACTATCTCTCTTATATACAACTTGGCATAGTCTTCCGCCGAAAAAGAAACCTTGACGGGAATGAAATGGGCTGATTTGTCATCCTATCTATAATGACCCAAGTAGAATAATGTTGTCCTCGGGTGTGAGGCAAGCCCACAATAAAATCCATATTAATCTCTTCCCATTTCCAAGTGGGAATTGGTATATCTTGCAATGAGCCTCCCAGCCTTTAATGGTCAACCTTAACTTGTTGACAATTCGTACATTTGGCTACAAATCCCGCAATATCCTTTTTCATTGCATTCCACCAATAGACTTCCCGTACATCACGGTACATCTTGGTGGATCCCGGATGAATAGAATACCAAGAACTATGAGCTTTTTCTAAAATTTGCTCCCTCAAACCATCAACATCTGGAACACACAATCTACCTTGGTACCTAAGCACCCCATCTCCCCCTTGGGAGAAAACCTCAACGGACTTTTTGAGTACCGACTCTTTCAACTCAACTAATATAGGATCAAGGTCTTTCTTAGACTTCACATCCATCACAAAGGACGATTTGGAGCCATTATGGACCATGACACCACCCTTGGCGGAATCCACTAGATGAACACCTAGCCGAGCCAACCTATGCACATCACGAACCAATTCTTTCTTTCATCTTCTACATGAGCGACACTACCCATGGACAACCTACTATGAGAATCCGCTACCACATTAGCTTTGCCGGAGTGATAAAGGACACTCATGTCATAGTCCTTCAACAATTCTAACCACCTTAATTGTCGAAGATTCAAGTCCTTTTGACTGAATACGTATTGAATGCTCTTGTGGTCGGTGAACACATCTACATGCACCCCATATAGATAATGCCTCCAAATTATCAAGGCAAAAATGACCGCTGCTAATTCAAGGTCATGGGTCGGATAATTCTTCTCATGGACCTTAAGTTACCTTGAAGTATAGGCAATCACCTTACCATGTTGCATAAGTACATATCCCAACCCAACTCTAGAGGCATCACAATATACCACGAAACCATCCGTACCCTCCGGTAAGGTCAACACAAGAGCGGAAGTAAGTCTATCTTTCAATTCTTGGAAACTCTTCTCACAAACTTTCGACCAAACAAATTTAGCCTTCTTTTGAGTCAAAGCCGTCAATGGAGAAGCAATTGAAGAAAACCCCTCAACAAACCACCTATAATAACCGGCCAAACCCAAAAAGTTTCTAATGTCAGAAGGACTTAGAGGTCTAGGCCAACTCTTGACTGCATCCGTCTTCTTAGGATCTACCTCAATACCCTCGCTTGACACAATATGACCAAGGAATACTACGGACCGTAACCAAAATTCACACTTGCTAAACTTTGCAAAACGTTGATGGTCTTTAAGAACTTGAAATACAACTCTCAAATGGTTAACATGCTCATCTTCACTCCTTGAATAGATCAAAATATCATCGATAAACACAATCACAAATATGTCAAGATATTACCGGAACACTCTATTCATTAAGTCCATGAACGCCGCCGGGGCATTAGTCAACCCAAATGACATAACCAAGAACTCATAGTGGCCATATCTTGTTTGGAAAGCCGTCTTGGGAATATCAACCCCCCTACCCTCAATTGGTGATAACCCGAATGAAGATCAAATTTGGAGATAACTAGCCCCTTGAAGTTGGTCAAACAAGTCATCTATTCTTTGGAGTTTCTCATCCTCCATTTGTTGGGAATACACCATTAGATGTGAGATATCCATATCACCTTGATGCATTGCCGAATGACATTATTTTCTCACCAATCTAGACACACCCCTCACATACCTACTCATCTCATCCCTTGGATCCGCCACCATAGCCGGAGCATACTTGGATAATTTGGTGAACTTTAGAGAATATTCTTCAACACTCATACCTCGTTTACGAAGGTTGATAAATTCTTCCACCTTAGCTTCCCTCATCTCTGGGGGAAAGAACCTATCCAGGAATACTTTCTTGAAAACCTCCCAATCTATGGGACCCGCTCCTACCGACCTATTCCTCTTCCATTGAGTATACGATACTTTAGCAACTTTTTTCAATTGATAAGCGGCTAGCTCCACTTTCTCTACCGAAGTCACCCCCATAGCATCAACTACCTTGTAGCCCTCTTCCACAAATTCTTCAGGATCCTCTCCCACTTTGGACCCATGAAATTCGAGAGGGTTCATTCTTGCAAAATCCGTCAATCTAGAAGCCGTGGAATTCACATTGGTGTTCATAGGAGCAATCATCTCTCTATTGGCTTGAGTTGTAACAACTTGACCCAATAATTGGATAGTGGACCTAAATTCCGCATGAGTCACATTCTCCACCACGGGATAAACCGGAGCTTGGTTAGCTTGATTAGCTTGAGGACCTTGGGGCGGAACTCCCTCATTCACATTCTCCTCTTCCATCCTTCTTGCGTTAGCCCTTCTTGTATTCATTTCCTGAAGACACAAGAGAAAGATTAGAAGGAAGACCTTATAGAGTTAAACTCTATCGCACGACTCAAGAGCAATGAAAGAAGTGAAATTTCCTAAAATTTTTATAGCTTCTCATTCATAAATGTGGCGCGCTTCACACTCATGAAAAATACTCGACTAGACGTGGCTTATGAGTCATCATTCTAGAATCATTCTAAACCTTTTGCTCTGATTACCAAGTTAGTCACGACCCAGGGGTACACCCTATATATAACATGGCGTACCTGACCCCGAAGGGGTCTCATACAAGCCCTTAGCATATCATAACATAGGATAAAGAACAATAAAGAGTAAAATGAATTTCAAGTCTTAAGAACATTTCATAAAACAACAAAGCCGAAGTCTAGACTTGTCTCATTATCCATCTATTACAATCGAAGTCTCAAAATAGGGTCACAACCCTTTACAATATAGTCTAAATATGAAAATGAAAGGATAGAAAATACTAAGTCATCATCCGTCCTTGAACTTTGAGGACTCACCAAAATCAAGGAGTGTAGTCGATCTAAGCTTTGACCAAGAAGGAAGCACACCTCAAGACATGGTCCCTACACTTATGTAAAAATGTAGAAAAATATGGGTTAGTACAAAAATGCACTAATTATGATAGCCATGCACAAAAATAGTGAAATCATGCTAAAAAGGGACATTTTAGTTCAATGCATGCCATTTGCTAAGTTAAAACATCATTTAGAAGATAATGTAGAAACATAAGTCATAAGCATAAACAATTCAGAAGTCATCATGTCATAAGAGAAACTTACCATAAATACCCTTAAAGCATACTTGTGCAACGTATAGACAAGATCCCATAATCCCACCTATACTAAGTAATACTTCTTGAGTATCTTTAGTTCATAACTCAACTATCTTGTTGGTACTACCATAATAGGGAATAGCCTTAACCGACATAGACCATGTGAGCTACCATGGAATCCGGTGTCTACCCTACACCGAAAAGGGATTATCCTACTTGCCGAAGGTAGAACTATACTCTTAGCTTAGGTGGATCTACTAGCTAAAGACCTATGTGGTCACATAGTTATGGGATAGGGAGATTACTTCTAGAAAACCCGGCCTCTACTAACGTGAGGGCTTCCATCCCAAGAGATTGTTCCCAGAAACTCGGCCTCTACTAACGTGAGGGCTTCCATCTCATATCACTATCCACTAAGTGCTAAGAATACGTACCATTGAGTTCATATTAAGCCTTGACTTAAGTTCATAATTATGGAAGAATGTCTTGACACTCAATCCAACATAACTCATACTAAAGCTCTTAGATTCGATAGGTGAGGCTAGTCTTCCAACCTTAGAATCACTACATGTGACAAAACTTTCACATTATACCATATTCATACATAAGTGTGTACAAGAGGATACTTCGAACAACACAACAACAAGATCATAATCCTATTCACTTTACTCTCAAAGTGCTCACAAACATGTATATAATTCTCATAATCATGCATAATTCATATACTTTGCCCTTTATGGATCATAGTTCATAATTAATCAACACATATAGAATTACTACATTAGACATGGATAATACATAATTCAAGTGATTCAAGTACTTTCATGTATAATTCAATCATATTCTCCTTGCATCAATCAATACCCACACTTTGAGATCCAAATTAAGAAATTTTGGAAATTCATGGATCCTTGGGGAATTCATGTTAAAAAGAGTATATAATCTTCAATTTGTTCATAATATAAAGCAATTAAAGCATTGAAAACATTTTTGAAGTGAATCCATGAATTGGAGTAAACCCTAGTTTTTTAGGGAGATTAGTAGTTTGAAATTGGTTTTGGAGGGACTCCAAGGATGATAGCTATCCATGGATGAAGGACTACCATACCTTGATGAAGAATCCTCACGAAATTGAGTGAAAAGCCCTCTACTTCAAACCCTAGCTTGACTTTCTTCTTCTTCTTCCTTGGAGTTCTAGAGAGAAGAATTTGGGAGAGGTTTCAATTTTGTTTTGGGGATTTAGAAATTATGAGGAGATGAGTTAGTTTAGTGAGTTAAAAACCTTATATAGGTGTCCTAATAATATATAAAATTACTTCTTTAAACCCTCTTAAAATAGGAAATCCCTGAAGTACCCCTCAACTAACTCCTATAACCTACCTACAGGCATGACCTACAACCCCCCTCACCCACGGACCATGGATGGACTCACGGCCCGTGCTGGTGAAGCGTGGGTCGTGGTCTGGGAGTTGCATGCTCCAGTCCCCACCTAAGGATGCCCTACCCATGGAGCGTGGGTTGACCCACGGGGCGTGGGTTCCCTCTGTGGGTCACTGCCAGGTAGTCCTTGAAGGTTCTTTCCTGAATGACCTATGGTTTGTCCTTGGGGTTTAGGCCTTGACGTTCAAACACAAAAACATGTATTTTAATGTCTGGGGAGGTACGTTTAAGGCTCTAACCCTAACTTCAAGCTCTAGCTTAGCCTATTAGTTTTGTGTTAGGCTCTAGTTTAGTCTACCATTTTCCAGAATATTACAAGTCTCCAATTCCTCTATTGAAGTTAAGTTATTGAAATTGAGGTATGATATTTTTCATTCATGGATTCCTTCCATTCATGGAGTTCCCAAATTTTCTTATTTTTCAAATATAGAAATCCCCAATTGCGTTAGGGTTTTCTTTTATGTTATGGGTTCTCTTGATTATTGATTTAATTGATGGATTTATGATCTTTTATGCATGAATTAAGTTAATCTCATGTTCTTATGATGATCCCCCGTGAACCCATGTAATTCAAATGTTTTCCAAGTTATGAGCATATAATGTGGTTTTTGGATTATGAAAGAAGATTATATGAAATTAAGCATGAATTGATAGAATTACATGAATTTATAATGAATTTCTATGAACTCATGTCTAACCCATGTTTTCTAGATGTTGAGGATTGAAAGTGGGTTTTGAACCTTGAAAGGTGAATTATGGAATTATGCATGTTCTTATGAAATTGTTGTTAATTTTTTAAGGATGCTTTGAGAGTGAAGTATAAATAATGTTGTTGTTGTTGTGTTGTTGAAAGGATTTCTCATATACACATGAAAGCATGATTGTGAAAGGATTTCTCACATAATAAGGGTTCTTACGGTTGAAAGGTCTTCTCACCTTAAATGAACCGATAAGTAAGAAGCTATGCTAATGTGGAGACAAAAGATGATTACCATGCTCTCTTAGTAAACAGACAAGTGGCGATTACCCGTGTCATACGAAAGAAAGACAACAGGCGATTACCCATGTCACATGATGTAAGGACAAGTGGCAATTACCCATGTTCCTTTAAGAGCTAAAATGAATATGAATGAGAACCATTCCGTGGAAGTTAAGCATAGAACTGAGAGGACAAGTGGCGATTACCCATGTCCCATAAACTATGTGCCACTATAGGATTGTATAGATATACATTAGCTAGTCGATCCACAATAGCTAGAAGTTCATGGTCTTTACCATGGTAGGTAGGACAACTTTTTTTGGTGTGGGAGATACTAGATTCCATTTTGATAGCTCGCATGGTCTTATATGTCGGTTAAGGATACTTCCCACAAAAAATTAAGGTTATGATGAACCAAGGTTACTTCAAGAAGTATCGTAAGTATGTTTTAAGATGATGTTCACTAACATTGTTCATGGTTTATCATTTATGTTTCTAACATTCAAGATTTATGTTTTAGCTTGATCATTGCACAATCATGAAAATGTCCTCTTTAAGCATGTTTTTAAATGTTTTTATGCATGGCTATGATACTTGGTACATGTACTAACACATACTCTTGCTTACATTTCCCCACATGTCGGGTCCAACAGTCAGGGTTCTTAGTTTCGTGGCTAGAGGTTGATTTTAGGGTTTTTGAGATTTGGTGAGCTTTTGAGCTCATGATTCGAGGAAGGATTTTCAGTCTTTCAGTTTTCTTTCTTACTTTCAGGTTTGGACATGATGTATGGGCTACGCCCAATTTCATTCTTATGTACTAGATGGCTAATAAGACAAGTGTTTAGACTTCCGCTTTACTTTTATCAAACTCTTGGAACTCTAAATGTTGTTCTTTATCTCTTTTCATTCTATATGTTATGTTATGAATGCTAAGTGGCTTGTATGGGGCCTTTCAAGGACCTGTAAGCCATGTTACGCCTAGGGGATACCTTGGGTCGTGACAAACTTGGTAATCAGAGCACAAGGTTTAGAAAGGTCATAGGATTTTCCATAATCCACGTTGAGTAGAGTCTTGTTCAGGAGTATGAAGCGCGCCACATTTATGAATGAGAGGCTACAAAATGATTAAGAAATTTCACTTCTTTCATTACTCTAAAGTTGTGTGATAGAGTTTAACTTTATAAGGTCTCTCTACTAATCCTTATCCAATGCTCTACCGGATATGGCTACTCGAAGAGCTTATGCTAGAAGGAATTTGAGGAAGAATGTTGAACAAGAAGCCCCTCCTCAAGCTCATCAAGCTCTGCTCGACCCTTTGGCTGAGCAAGTGACTAATGTAGAGTTTATGGCTACTTTTCAAGTGTTGGCCCAAGCTGTGATGGCTCAATCCAATAGTGAGGCTCTGGTTCCCATTAACCCAAATGTGGGTACGGCGGCATCTAGAGTGAGGAACTTCCCTAGAATGAATCCTCAGGAGTTTCATGGTTCTAAAGTTGAGGAAGATCCCCAAGAGTTCATTGATGAGGTTTACAAGGTGTTTATTGTTATGGGAGTGACGCCGGTGGAAAAGACAGAGTTGGCCTCTTATCAACATAAGGGTGTTTCACAAATTTGGTTCAATCAATGGAAAGAAGGGAGACCGGAAGATGCAGATTCTCTTGATTGGGAAAAGATCAAAGTTTCTTTCCTTGATAGGTTCTTTCCCCTAGAGATGAAGGAGGAAAAGGTGCTTGAATTCATCTACCTTTGTGAAGGAAATATAAGTGTGAAAGAATATGCTTTTGAAGTTCACACAATTATCTCGATATGCTCCCACGATGGTTGCCAATCCTAGGGAAAAAATGAGTAAATTTCTTTCGAGTGTGTCCGAAGTAGTTGTTAAAGAATGTCGTACGGCCATGCTTGTTAATGACATGGATATTTCTCATCTCGAGGTTCATGCTCAACAGATCAAAGAGGCAAAATATAAGGAAAAGTCTAGGGAGACAACGAGGGCTAAAACCGGTGATGGTAATTTCTCTCATGCAAGGTCTGATGGACATGATCGTCCTAAGTTTTGACAAAGGTTTTATGGTCAAGGATCCTCCGATGCTCCTACTATGTTAAACAAAGAGAGGGTGTGTAACCCTAAGCCGCAAGAAGGAAATGATAGTGTGTCTATATTTCCTACTTGTACTAAGTGTGGAAGGAAGCACGAGGGCAGGTGTCTAGCGAGTTCCAATACCTGTTTTATGTGTGGTAATATGGACTACAAGATAATATATTTTCCTTTAGTTGCTAATAATGAGGGAGATAGTCGTAGACGAGCTCAACCTAATCCTTCATCTGGTCCTAGTGGTTCGGGTTCAAATGCTCCCAAGCAAAACCAACTTTATGCACTTCATACTCGTGGTGAACAAGAGGGTTCTCCCTATGTTGTTACCGGTATGTTGAAAGTGTTCCAACTTGATGTTTATGCTTTACTTGATCCCGGTTCTACCTTGTCTCTTGTGACGCCATATGTTGCTATGAAGTTTGATGTTCTTCCAGAGGTATTGTTAGATCCTTTTTCTATCTCTAGTCCTTTTGGTGATTCTATTATGGCTAAGAGGGTCTATAGAAAGTGTCCCGTCTCCTTGTCCCATAGAGTTACTTTTGTAGATTTGGTAAAGCTTGAAATGCTAAATTTTGATGTTATCCTTGGTGTGGATTGGCTGCACTCATGTTATGCTTATGTTGATTGTAGAACTCGTGAAGTCATGTTTCAATTTTCCGAATGAGCCTGTCCTAGAGTGGAAAGGGGAAATTCTATGCCTAAGGGTCAGTTTGTCTCTTGTCTTAAATCTAGAAAGATGATTTCTAAGGGGTTGCATATACCATTTAGTTAGGGTGAGGGATGTGTATTCTGAAACCCTTACTCTTAAGTCGGTCCCTCTTGTTAATGAATTTCTGGGATTTTTACTAGATGATTTACCCGGTATACCTCCCGAAAGGGAAATAGACTTCGGTATTGACTTTCTCCCAGATACGCAACATATCTCTATCCCTCCTTTCCTAATGGCTCCGAAAGAACTTAAAGAATTGAAGGAGAAATTAAAATATTTCTTGGATAAGGGTTTCATCCGACTAAGTATCACTCTATGGGGTACTCCAATTTTGTTTTTTAGAAAGAAATATAGTTCTCTCTATATGTGTATAGACTATCGGCAGTTGAACAAGGTTACCGTTAAGAATAAGTATCCTCTCCCAAGGATAGATGACTTGTTTGACCAACTACATGAGGCAAGTTATTTTTCCAAAATTAACCTCAACTCGAGTTATCACCAATTGAGGGTGAAGGAAGATGATATTCCGAAAATGGCTTTTAGAACCCGATATGGTCATTTTGTGTTTTTGGTGATGTCTTTTGGTTAGACTAATGCTCCAGCTGCTTTTATAGATTTGATGAATACGCTGTATAGATAATACCTTGACATGTTTGTAATTGTGTTTATTGATGATATACTGATTTATTCAAGAAGTGAGGATGATCACATCAATCATTTGAGGATTGAGTTGCAAATTCTCAAGGACCAACAACTCTTTGCAAAGTTTAGGAAACATGATTTTTGACTAAGGTCTGTGGCTTTTCTTGGTAACATTTTTTCAAGTAAGGGTATTGAGGTAGATCCTAAGAAGACAGATGCGGTCAAAAGTTTTCCTAGACCTCTATCCCCTTCGGATATTAGAAGCTTCTTGGGTTTGGCTGGTTAATGCAAAAGGTTTATTGAGGGGTTTTCTTCGATTGCCTTTCCATTGACGATATTGACTCGAAAGAAGGCTAATTCATATGGTCCAAAGCATATGAGAAGGGTTTTTAGGAATTTAAAGATAGACTTACTTCCGCTCTGGTGTTGACTTTTTCGGAATGGACCGATGGTTTTGTTGTTTAATGCGATACCTGGAGAATTGGTCTAGGATGTGTACTTATGTAAAATGGGAAAGTTATTTCCTATACTTCAAGGAAACTTAAGGTTCATGAAAAGAATTATCCTACCCATGACCTGGAACTAGCGACGGTTGTTTTTGCCTTAAATATTTGGAGGCACTACTTGTATGGTGTTCATGTCGATGCTTTCAGCGACAACAAGAGCTTAAATTATGTGTTCAATCAGAAGGATCTAAATCCTCGCCAAATAAGGTGGCTTGAGATATTGAAGGATTATGATATGAGTGTTCTTTATCACCCCGGTAAAGCGAATGTGGTGGCGGATGCTCTTAGTCGGTTATATATGGGTAGTGTTTTTCATATCAAATAAGATAAGAAGGAGTTGGTTCGAGATGTTCATAGATTGGCCCGATTGGGTGTTTAGTTAGTGGACTCTATCAAGGGTGGTGTTATGGTCCACAATGGTTCAGAATAATCTTTTGTGGTGGATGTGAAAGCTAAGGAAGGTCTGGATCCAACTTTGGTTAAATTGAAGGAAGCGGTGCTTAAAAAGTCGATAGAGGCTTTCTCCCAAGGGGGAGATGGTGTGTTTAGATACCAAGGTAATTTGTGTGTTCCCAATGTTGATGATTTTAGGGAACATATCTTTTCAAAAGCCCACAGTTCTTGGTATTCCATTGACCCGGGAGCCACCAAGATGTACCGTGATTTGTGGGAGATTTATTGGTAGAATGGGATGAAGAAGGATATTGCGGAATTTATGGCCAAGTGCCCTAATTATCAACAAGTAAAAGTTTAGCATCATAAATTAAGAGGTTTGTCCCAAGAAATTAGCATTCTTACTTGGAAGTGGGAAGATTTGAATATGTACTTTGTTGTTGGCTTGCCTCGCACCCAACTACAACATGACTCGATTAGGGTAATAGTAGACCGAATGACAAAATCAGCTCATTTCATTCCCGTCAAGGTTTCTTATTCGGTGGAGGACTATGCTAGGTTATACTTGAGAGAAATGGTAAAGTTGCATGGAGTGCCTTTATCCATTATCTCTGATAGTGGTATTCAATTCACTACTCAATTTTGGAAATCTTTCCAAAAAGGTCTTGGTACTCGTGTTAAGCTTAGTACGGCCTTTCATCCACAAATCGATGGACAAGCGTAGCTTACTATCCAAATATTAGAAGATATGATGAGAGATTGTTTGATATATTTTAAGGGTAATTGGGACGATCATTTGCCCTTGATAGAGTTTGCCTATAACAATAGTTATCACTCAAGTATTGGTATAGCTCCATTTGAGGCTCTTTATGGTAGGAGGTGTAGATCTCCTATAGGTTGGTTTGAGGTGGGTAAAGTTGCACTAATAGGTCCCGAGTAGGTGCATGATGCTAAAGATAAAGTTTTATTTATTAGAGAAAGGTTGAAAATGGCTCAAAGTCCGCAAAAGTCATATGCCGATGTGAGAAGAAGAGATATTGAGTTTGATGTTCATGATTGGGTTTACTTGAAAATCTCACCCATGAAGGGCGTAATGAGGTTTGGTAAGAAAGGGAAGCTTAGTCCCCGTTATGTAGGCCCATATCAGATTTTGAGGCGTATTGGTAAGGTTGCCTATGAACTATAATTGCCTAATGAATTGGCATCGGTGCATCCGATTTTCCATGTCTCTATGTTGAAGAAATGTGTTGGTGATCCGACATCTATAGTTCCCTTAAAAGGTTTGGGAGTTGATGAGAATCTATCCTATGAAGAAGTTCTGGTTGATATTTTAGACCGACAAGTCAAGATGTTGATAAATAAGGAAGTTGCTTCCGTGAAAGTGTTGTGGAGGAATAAGTTTATTGAGGGTTCTACTTGGGAGACCGAGGCCAATATGATGGCATGACCAAAATTAACCAGGCATGGTACACCCGCGAAGATCAAGTCTCTCCTCTTACAAACAAATTGAAAAAGGAACAGATGGAAAAATATCAGGAGAGAGACCAAAACATGGAAAAGATAATGACCCAGCTGGACATCTTGGCCAAGAATGTCATGGGTGCTGGTACAAGGAGTGTTAATGTCACGACCTAGGGATACCCCCTAGATGTAACACGGCGTACTCGACCCCGAAGGGGTTTCATACAAGCCCTTAGCATATCATGACATAAGATAAATTGAAATGATGCGGAATTTAAAACTTTTCTTTACAATCGAAGTCTTTCATAAAAGCAAATGGAAGTCTAGGCATTCTCTCAATAAGCCATCTAATACAATCAAGTATCAAATAGGGTCACAACCCTTTTACAACATAGTCTCAAAAAGGGAATGTAAGAAGAAACTAGAAATGAACAACATCCGTCCTCGAACCATGAGGACTCACCAAAAGCGTGGAGAATAGTCGATCGAAGCTTTGATCAAGAAGGAAGAACACCTCAACAACCGGGTCCTACACTTATAGAAGAACGTAGAAAATATGGGTTAGTACAAAAATGCACTAAGTATGATAGCAATGCATAAAATCCTTGAAACATGCCAAAAAGGGATTTTTTTTTTGAAATCATGCACTTTATCAAGTTTAAGAATCATCATGAGCATTAGTGTAAAAACACAAGTCAAACCATTTCATAAGTAACCCTAAGCTATACTTGTGCAATGTATAGATAAGATCCCATAATCCTATCTAATATTAAGTACCACTTTTAGGCTACCCTAATCATACATATCATGCTTTTGACCACATCATAGCCAATACTCATAGAAAGGAAACATTCATGTTCATAAACTCATATCAAGGAAGTCACTCATAGCAACAATCCACATCAAGCATGCATAATTCATATATCTTCATAGCATAAGAGAACCACACCACGACCACTCTCAAAATCTACTTGTGCAATGCATGAATAAAGTCCCATACCCCCACTCACACTAAGTAGAACTTCTTGAGAAGCCATAAGTCTTAGTTCATGTTAATGTTCTTGTCATAGTTCATATTCATGTTCTTGTCATAGTTCATATTCATGTAATGTAGGGAAACCACCTTAACCGACATAGACCATGTGAGCTACATGGAATCCAATGCCATGCCCCCACACTGAAAGAGGTGTCCTACTTGCCTAAGGTAGAACTAGAGTTTGTTAGCTTAGGTGGATCCACTAGCTAAATAACTATGAGGGAATGTAGAAATGGGATAGGGAGATTGCTTCTAGAAATCTGGACTTCTGAGGTAGAAGGTTTCCATCTCATGAGATAACTGTTTTGGGAACCCGGACTAACTGACGTATAAGGAACCCATTTGGAAAGCCGGACTAACTGACGTAAAAGCTTTCATCTCATATTCATATCCACTCGGTGCTAAGCATAATTCCCATTAAGTTCATGTTAAGTCTTAACTTAAGTTCATACTTATGGAAGAATGCCCTAGCATTCAATCCAACATGATATCATGATAGCTCATAGATTCAATAGGTGAGAATAGCGTTTCAACCTTAGAATCATTGTTATGTGAGTAAACCTTTCACATCATGTTCATAGTGTGTTCATGAGAATAGCCTTTCAATCAACACAACAAGATTATCATAGTCCTAAACATTTCATACATAGTCCTGTGTAAGGGTATAGGGGAGAATGACCTTTCAACAATACCACAATTACACCATAGTCATAGGATCTTCACTCTCAAAGTGACGCTTGAAGCATACGCATAATTCTCATAATCATGTACAATTCTCATAATCATGTACAATTCTCATAATTTTCCCTTCAAGGACCATGAATCATATTCAACCCAAACATCTAGAATTTCTACATTAGATATGGATAATAACATGATACAATTAACTCAATCATTCTAAGCATAATCTCTTCACATGCATATATAATCAATCAACCCACATCATGAGATCACAATTTAGTAATATGGGGAATTCATGGGTTCATGGGGGGTATTTCATCATAAATCAACAAAAAATCATCAATTCAATCATAATCCAACATAAATCAATCATTGAAAATATTTTTGAAAAGAACCCATGACTTGCAGTGAAACCCTAGCTTTTTGGTGGAAATGCAAGTTGTGAAATTGAGTTTTGAAGGGACTCTATGGGTGGAGGCTACCCATAGATCAAAAGCTAACATACCTCAATATAGAATCCACACGAAATTGATTGGAAAAGGCCTCTACTTCAAACCCTAGCTTGATTTTCTTTTTCTTCTTCCTTGGAGTTCTAGAGAGAAGATTTTGGGGAAGATGGGTTTTGATTTGGGAAGTTGGTAGTTATGATTTAGATGACTTAGTTTAGGGTCTTAAAACACTTATATAGTTAGTCTAAAATAATATAAAACGACGTCACTTAATAGTTAATTAAAATGGAAAACCTTAAACTATCCCTCAACTAACTCCCAAAACTACATTCTAGGTGTGACCCATGACCCCCTCACCTACAGACTGTGGTTAGACCCACGGCCCATGCTGGTGAAGCATGGGTCGGGGTTCTGGTATGTGAAATGGAGGGCTTGACCTACGGATGCAAGCCACATAGCTTGGATCCATCCAAGAGGCGGGGTCCTGCCCGTGGCTACTACCTTAGGCATATTCTAAGCAGGCCTCACCCACGCTGCCCCCCTACGGGGCGTGGGTTGACCCACGAGGCATGGCTGCCCTCCATGGGTCACTGCCTAGCAGTCTTCTAGGTCTTTTCCTCAAGGACCCATGGTTGGTCCTTGGGGTTTAGGCCTTGACGTTCTAACAAGAACACATAAATTTTAAGGTACGGGAGGGTACATTCAAGGCTCTAACCCTAACGTCGTGCTCTAGCTTAGCCTACTAGTCCCAGAGTGTTACATTTAATATTGTCGGTGTTGGTGGTGTAAACCCCGAAGAGGCTAAATTTGAAACGATGTACAATGAGGAAGTGAACTTCCTAGCCAACCAAGGAGGAGGTTATCGTGCTAACTACCCAAGACCGGGTGGTAACCAAGGTTAGAACAGAGATGACGGCTGGAGAGACCATGATAGGGAGTGGCATGATCATAACGCCACCTGGAAAGAAAGAGAAGGGGAGAGGGATAGGTATATTCCTCCACACAAGTGTCAAAAGCCCAAAGATTCTTAGGGTGGCCGGACTGAAGATATACTACACGTATTCTCAACAAGGTTGAATGGTCTGATAAAGTGCTTAAAGAAATGAAGGAAGATGTATCGACTCACAACCAGACGGTGACCTCCCATTCTGTCTCTATCAAACAGTTGGAGACCCAAATGGGTCAAATTTCTTCACATCTAAACCCGAGACAATAATGGGGGTTGCCTAGTGATACTATGGCAAACCCCAAGAATAAAGTTTGAATGGGTACTTGCATCATGCCACGACGTTAACTAAGGCGCTTCTTGGGAGGTAACCCGAGTTTTTAATGCTTTGTGTTTTGTTTTTGGAATAACGGGTGTTGATTGTGGAGGTCGAAGTGTGGAATATGTTTGGAAAAAGTAGGTTGGTGAACCAAGAGTCCAGTCGGTGACTCACCGAAGAGGTTGGCGAGCCTGACTTGGACCACCGTTGGACTCTCAAAAATAGCAACAAGGAGTCTGTAAAACTCAGCGGGCCCATGGACAAGTCGGCGACTCGCCAACCAGGTTGGCGAGCCCAATTTTGACCGCCGGTTGGACCCCCAAATTAACTGGAGGTCCTGTAAAACTCGACGAGGTAAGTCACCACTCAGCGTGTCACCGAGTGGTTCAGCGAGGATGACTAATATCACTGATGGACCGCGAACTGAAAGGTATTAAAAGGCCAAAGGTTTAAACTTTCAAACTCTTTCATAATCCCTCGTTTTTTACTTCATACAACACACCCGCACTCTAGATTTTGAATATTTTCCTAGTTTTATTGCTTTTGCTCTTTGATCTCATGCTCGAAGTTGGAATACATTGCCGCCTAACTTTACAAATTTGTATTTTGGCTTAAAGGTTAGTTTTATGAACGCCGAACTCTTAAATTACGGTAGAACTCGAATGCATTTGTTTAAATGTTCATTGATGTTTGCTGGGACTGTTTTGAAATCGTATTTGTGTGCTAGTTGCCTGTTTTAATTTTGAAATGTGCTTAAATTGTCTAAACTGATGATTTCCTGAGTTTTGTTCTTTGAAATTGATCAAAATTTGTTGGGTTGCGGTATTTAGTTGTTGGGTCTAGTCTGATGAAGTCTGAGTAACCCCAATTGTGCTAAATGATGTACTTTTCCCAATGATGGAGCGTTTGACGTCATTTTTAATGGCAAAAGTCATCAAATGGCCAATTTTGGCCAAACCAGGGGAAGTCTAAGTACCCCGGTGGCATGGGTCTAATGGGTCTAAGCTTAATTGCATAAGTGTGTTGTTTGATTTTGTTTTCGGGGGCTGCGGGCTTGATTTTGGGAAACGGGGTTAAAATTTGGCACGTTGGGCAATTCGGCGAGCTTGGTCGAGCCTGCCGAACCACTCGATGGTTCGCCAACATCCTTGTTGATCGCCATTAATTTCATGATTTGGCTAGACTAGTGTATGTAACTTTCGGCAAGTAGTCTGAGTTCACCGAGTGATGTCAGCGATTCGCCGAAAGGCCCTGCATATCACCGACCTGTCATTTTTCTAGAAAATTTTTGAGTCAGTCCTTTCGGCAAGCCTAATCTGGCTCACCAGAGTGACTCGGTGACTCGCTGATCGATTCGCTGAGTCTTTCTGCAACCTATTTTCTGAATTATTCTTGGATTGTTTCTAACTTTTCCCGATGCGTTTTGCAGATATGGCTAGACCAAAAGTAGCAAGACGAGACATGCCGCCCCACAAGCGGGAAAAGGGAATCATTATCAATGAGGGTGCAGCTGCATCCAAAACAAAGGAAACAAAACTTCCTACCACAGGTGGGAAGGGTAAAGGAAAGGGAAAGGCACCTGCTCATGAGTCACCGAAGGTCAACTCCGACAGTGAGGGAGTGTATGCTACTCACCTCACCACCTCCGAGAGTGAGGGAGATCATGAGGATCCTCAGGCTAACATCTCTGAGCCTGAGGATGAGCAGTTTCTATTAGCACAAAGTGCTGAGCTGCGCTCCAAGAAGATGTATGATCCGTCTAGGATCAGGATGCCTGAGACCCCTACTCCTCTTCCTGTCCCAGATCAGGTTGTGGTCCCAGCACCACCTGCACAGGATCCTCCTCCCCGGTCTATGAACAAATTAAAGGCTGAGGGACTGAGGACGATCATTGAGGAGAAAAGTTTGTCTACAAATGGAGTGATAGACCGGTATCCTAAGATATGGCGCACCTTACAATCTCAGAAATCCAGATCTTTACCAAACTCCGTGTCCCTTACATTCCTAATTGGGTTCGGGGGTTTTACAATGCCTATGGAGCTCTAGTACCATAAGGGAAGAAGAAGGTCGCGGCATTCAAGCCGGTAGAATATGTGGTTGTCAGGGGCAAGAAAGTGAAGTGTGACAGTGACGATATCTATGCAGTACTAAAGTGTACAGAGAATATTAAGGATGACTGTCAATACATGATTAGGACAAAATCTTTGGAGACTATGGAAAGTGGTTGGCCCCTCTGTTATCTGGCAGTACTCATAGGTGGATCGAGGCTGGAGCGCCCATAGAAAAGAAATACCTCAATATAGCAGCGAGGTACTGGTTTGGCTTCATCAACAGTTCTATCATGCCGTCCCAGAATGAGTCTATCCTTCACCACGTGAAGGTAGCCTGTCTTGGTTGCATCATTAATGGGACAAGGCTAAACTTGGGTATGATCATTGGCAAAGTAATGGCCATAAGGGCCCGGCAGTGTCAGACTTCGCTTCCATTCCCGTTGTTGATCACCGAATTGTGCAGACGAGCTCGAGTGCCCCGTGATAAGAAGAAGGATGTGGAAGTGATTCCCACCTCTTCTACCGATATCCGGCGCATTGAGGCTGAGTACTTGAAGGGTGAGGCGGAGAGGAAGAAAGCAGCCCCAGTGGATCCTTCCCCGGCTGTGGACATTGAGACTTTACCTGCAGAGGCAGAATTGCCTACTCCGGCCCCTGGGCTTTCAGGTATATCTAATGTTGTTCCTTTCATGACTTAGAGTTCTTCTACTACTCCCCTGCCTCCTAGGTCTGCTGCTAGTGCTACTGCCTCCCGACCTCCACTCACTCAGGATGCGATACTACAGATGGGGCATCTAACCCATTCTGCTGATAGGCGTTCCTCCAGGCTAGAGGATACATTCCCTGGGATGATTGAGAGAGCCCTCACTACTGTTGTGACACCTCATAGTGTGTCTAATGATGCCCTCGTGGCACGGATAGAGGTGTGTGAGTGAGGCCAGGGAGCCACTGGTGAGGTGACGGCCTTAAAGGCCACAAGTACTGAGTTGAGAAAGGACGTGGACCAGCTAAAGTCCACGGATATGTCGATGATTTTTGGGACCGTGGAGATCCCTGATGACATGGGCACAGATGTTCCGATTTGTTTTGATATGCCTCCACCTACCAATGGAGATGTGATTAGAGCTGATGATGTAGCTGTCGAGTCTGATGCTGAGACTGATGAGGAGAAGCTTGGTGTTCAGTAGGAGACCACTTACGAGGGCCTGACTGAGGTTGAGGAGGCCATGGTGGATTCAGCTGTGCAGACTTCTTTGAGGGACACGTTCATGGAAGGCGCTAGTTGAGCCAATGTTGATGTTGCACCAGGCACTGATGCCCAAGATCAGAGTGTGACCCCGGGCACTGATGCCCCGACAGATAGAGCGACTGTGTAGACAGGATTCTTCTTTACCTCCCACTCTGTCGTTTTTATTGATTTGTGATTATTTTTGTTGCATTTAAGGACAACTTCTTTTTATTTGTGGTGGGGTAAGGTATTTCTATACCTACCTCTTGTGTATATATTGGGTTTTGTGTTTTAAACTGTTTTTTGATCTTATTTGTGGATGTTTGAGCTTATGGCTCCTTGTTATGAATGAAAATGGTTTTTTGACCCATCTGAAAATTTTGCCACCTCTTGTTGTGTGTGAATGTTGCTGATCTTGTGCAAATTTGAGTATTGATTATGATCAATAACGATGACTTGAATAGTGCTCTTAATCAAACAAAAATGAATGCTCGGCTACGATGAGGCCAAATGAAGTTGCATAGACAATATGTAGACTTTTTGCATCTCGTTGTGACTAGCCGGTTATCGAATGAAGTCCCTTGTTATGAACATTGCACACTAGCTCGAATGAGTCTCGTTTGATATTGGTGCCAATGCCTTGTGTGATGAGCTTACTTTGAACCTTTTGTGATGACACCTAGAATTTGCCCCGTTGGTCCGGTTGACTAAGTGATGCAAGCTCTTGAAATGATCTTAGGCAACAATTTTGAAGAGTGAAATAATTTGACAATATACCTCTTTTCTGGCCAACCTTGTGAGGTGTGTGAACCTTGCTTGAACCCCCTTTGAGCTTTATCCTTTTCTTGGAAGAAACTTCAGCAATTGTGACCCCTCTTTATCCATTCATCCATAATCCTCATGAAGTGTTGTTTGATTGAATAGCCAACTTAGGCCAAAAGCCTAAGTTGGGGGTGTGGTGAAAAGAGAAGGTAAATCAAGAAGTGTAAGAAAATCCCCCTTCTAGCAATGGTCTTGAAAAAGATGGAACCCCTCCATATATAAAAAAGTGAGAAAGAAAAGAAGAAAGCAAAAGAAAAAGAATGAAAAAAGTTGTGAAATAAAGTTGTGAAAGTTGCAAAAGAAATGGGGTGTCCGGTATTCCATTGGAAGTTGAATAATGGGGTGAATTTTGAGCATGAGTAAAAATGTTGAAGAAAAGAAAGAAAAGTGATCTTCATACCACATTTCATGAGGGTAGCAGCCACTGAGCCTAAATGACCATACCTTTACACTCAGCCCCGTTACAAGCCTTGAAAACACCTTTGAGATCTTGAGTGAGCTGAAACTAGTGTTGATTGGAAAATAAGGGCAAACCTATAGGTGAAGTTATGAGTTTGTTCATCTTTGTGAGTGTGAGAGTTGTATGTGATTCCGGAGCTATAAATTGTTTAGAAATTATGTGTGAATATGGAATCATCTTTGTTGTGAGGGAATTTGAGTAACTTCGTTGAGCTTGAACTTGCATTTGAAGCAAGTATTGTGAACTTGAGTATCTTTGATAATGGTGAGTCACAACTTGAATCTTTGAGTGCACAATTGATCCTTGCATGAGTAAGTTGAGTCTTGTTGTGTGCATTCATGATTGAGTCTTATGTAGAACTGTTTGAGACATCCTTTTTGAACTGCTGAACTTAAGTTTTACTTGAGGACAAGCAAAAGTTTAAGTTAGGGGTGTTGATGAGTCCGAGTTTTGGACTTATTTAGAGCTTTGTTTATATTGATTTAGTGTCCTCAAATGCTTATTTTGTGCCAATAAGTGATGTTAAATCCTTGATTTTCAGGAATATGGATTGAGGAACAAAGCAAGGACACTAATAGGCAAAAAGGAACAAAATAGGCCGAAGAAATGAAAATGGGCGAGCCTGAGGATCGCCAAGAGCATTCAGCGTGTCGCCGAGTGGCTCCTCAGACCGCCTAAAGTTCCAGTGTGCCAAGCTCTAAAGGAAAGAACCAAGTCGGCGAGAAAAAGGGGCAGTCGGCGGATAGCCGAGTGATTCTGCGAAGCCAAGATAGATTGCCCAAAGTTACAGGCCTTGAGGATGCTGAATGCCAAGGTGAAAGGGCGATGGAAGAGACCAAAGGGAGGCTCGCCAAGTGGTTCGGTGAGCCCAACTTACTTCACCGAATGAGCTTTCGTAGCTTATTTTCTGCGACTATAAATACGTTTTTTAACATCTAGTTTAGGACGGATCGATCTATCTATCTATCTATCAATCTATTTTTTAATCTGGGAATCATTATTATCAATTTGGAGACAGTTTTCTCTAGAGTTCTTCCTTAGTTTTGAAGGATTGAAGAAATTCACTTTTGAGAAATTAGAAGTGGGTCTTTGATATTCATCATATTGAAGCATTGTAAAGAAGAAATCACTCTTACCCAGTTGATGGATAATCAATTTGGTAACTGTTTTTACCTTTTTATAATGTCTAGCTAAAACCCCAAATTATTGGGGTGTGATTATGTGATTATGTGATTATGGGCTGATTTAGCTTATGGGTATTGATAATTATTAGTTTAAATGCTATTTAAAATTGAGTTTAATCATTAATTGTGGTTTAATTTAAGAATTATAGTTGCAAATGCAGTTATATGTTTATGTTCTTGGCTTGCTCAAGAGAGAGGTTTTAGAACTAAGGTTTTTGAATAATGGTTTGTGGGTTTTGGGTTCAGCTCGAGAGAGTGAATCCTAAACACAATTCCACACATTTAGCTCGAGAGGGAGTGAATGGATTAAGGTGTGGGGAGCTCTTTTTTTGCATGATTGTTGATGTTGGAGAGAAATCACTTGATTCGGGGTAAATTGTTCGAGAGAAAAATTAACTCCCCTATACCCTAGCCTACTCACTAATATCTAGCTATTTACTAATAGTTGCAATTACCCATATGTCTATATTACCTATAATCGATCACATCCCAAGAATTTGTCTCGTTATTATTAATTCTTATTGTTTGTGACTTATATTTGTAGTTGAAAATCAAAACCAAAACCCCCATTTGACATTCGTGTCACCCCTTGATTTGAATGATGTCCTTATTCAATAATTTTTATTCTTATGACTGATTTGACAGCATTTATACTTCCCTATTGAATCTGAAACACGTACCGTTCCTTGTGGGATTCGACCCCAACTCATTTGGTTGAATTTTATATTGATTTACGATCGTTGACACTTAGAATTAGATGAACTGTCTTTGAAACATTATTAATCATGCTAGGCACAAAAGTGGTAGTTCACACTGATCATGCAGCCCTGCGGTACTTAATGACAAAGAATGATGCTCAACCACGGTTGATAAAATAGGCATTGTTGCTGCAAGAATTTGACTTTGAAGTCAAGGATAGAAGGGGTTGTCAAAATCAGGTCGCCGATCACCTATCTAGGTTGGAGGGCAAAGAGAAAGATGAGCTTGAGTTAGACATAAATGACTCATTCCCAGACGAGCAAGTCTTCATTGCCACTCTTATGCAGACTCCTTGGTATATCTATTCAAAGAATGTGCAGATCATATTATTCGGTGATGTGTGCCAGAGGAGAAAAGAAATGAAATTCTAAATGCTTGTCATTCTTCGCCGGTTGGTGGTCATCATAGCGGTGTGCGAACAGCCGCCAAAATTCTTCAAAGTGGTTACTACTGGCCATCCCTCTACAAAGATGCTCATGAATTTGTCAAGAAATGCATACAATGCCAAAAACAAGGGGGTGGGGGGTGTCCAGAAGGCATGAGTTGCCTCTTCAACCTATTCTGGAAGATGAGTTATTTAATGTCTGGGGAATAGATTTTGTGGGGCCGTTTGTGAGCTCATTTGGTAACAAATATATCTTGGTGGCTGTAGATTATGTTTTGAAATGGGTGGAAGCCGTAGCACTGCCCAACAATGAATGGAAGAGTGTCATTAAATTCATAAAGCGCCTCATCTTTGCAAGATTTGGCACCCCTCGGTCCATTATTAGTGATGGAGGTTCACATTTTTGCAACCGGTTGTTTGCATCCGCATTGAGTAAATACGGGGTGAAGCATAAAGTGGCAATACCATATCATCCCCAAACGAGTGGCCAAGTTGAGGTTTCGAATCGGGAGATTAAGAGTATCTTGGCTAAAACCGTGAATGCAAATAGGACAGATTGGTCTCGAAAGCTAGATAATGCTCTTTGGGCGTATCATACTGCTTACTAGACACCAATTGGCATGTCCCCATACCAGCTGGTTTTTGGGAAGTCTTGTCACCTACCGATTTAACTTGAACTCAAAGATCTATGGGAGTTAAAGGCATTAAATCTAGATGGGGTAAATGCTGCGAAAGGGAGAGTAGATCAGCTAAACGAAATGGAAGAATTCAGGTTTAGAGCTTATGAAAGTTCAGATCTCTACAAGGAGAAAACAAAGAAATGGCATGACTCTAATAACCTTAAGAGAGAATTTTGAGTCGGAGACTTTGTGTTGCTGTACAATTCTCGACTGAGACTCTTTCAAGGAAAGCTCATGTAGAAGTGGTCCGGTCCTTTTAAAGTGACACGCGTGTTCAAGAATGGGGCCATTGAAGTCGAAGGTAAGGAAGGTCCAGCCTTCAAGGTGAATGGACAACGCTTGAAGTTATATTTTGGGGAATGCCATGAGATTTCATTGATAGAAGTGGTGTATTTCGAAGATGCTTGAAAGAATTTCCACGTCGTGCCACGACGTTAAATAAGGCGCTTCTTGGGAGGTAACCCAAGCTTTAGTGGTTTTGAATAATGTGTGCTGAATGTGCAGGTATGGGTGATTCTGCGATGCCAGAGGCATTTCGGCGAACCGCCAAGAGGGTTTGGCGATCACGACGTTCATCGCTTTTGTGGCATAAAAAGTGAGTTGAGATACTGGAATATTTCACGATAGATCCAGACCACTCGGCGATGCACCGAAAAGATTGGGAGAGTCTGATTTTGTTCGCCCTTTGCACAATCCTGCAGGGTCGGAGTCCTGGAAATTTCAGCGAGATGTCACGCACATTAGGCGATGCGCCGATGCTGTTGGTGTACCCGATCTCAATCGCCTTTATGTCCGACTCAGAGCGGTATCAGTCTTGATATTTCGGCGAGTTGTATGCACTTTGGCGGTCTGCGAACTAGTTTGGCGACCTCCACAACCCCTCGCCAAATAGCCACCTAATAAAGATTCCTTTTGTCCCTACTCTATTCATTTAGTGCCAGTTTATCTAGTTCTTATGTTAGTCTTTTATTTAATTTGTGTTGTGCTCGTTCTTTGATTACATTGAGGACAATTTTGGTTGCTTTTGGTGGGGGTGGCTTGTTGTTCTTTATCAAATTTGAATATCGGTTATGGTCAATACCAATGACTTGGATAGTTCTCTTAATCGAACAAAAAGAATGTGCGGCTACGATGAGGCAAATGAAGTTACATAGGCAATATGTGAACTTTTAGCATCTCTTTGTGACTAGCCGGTTGTCGATTGAGTCTCTTGTGATGAACATTGCATGCTAGCTTGAAAGTGTGGAGTCTTGTTTGATAATTGTATCAATGCCTTGTGTGGTGAGATTACTTTGAACATTGTGCATGATGAAACCTAGAATTTGCCCCATTGGTCCGGTTGACTGAGTGATGCAAGCAATAGACATGATCCTAGGCAAAAAAGTTTGAAGTGGGAGCCTATTTGACTACATACCTCTTTGTGGCCAACCTTGTGAGAAGTGTGAACCTTGCTTTGCCCCTTTTGAGCCTTACCCCTTTTCTTGGAAGAGACTTGAGCAATTGTGACCTCTCTCTATCCATTCACCCATAACTTTCATGAAGTATGGTTTGTTTGAATAGACAACTTAGGCCAAAAGCCTAAGTTGGGGGTGTGGTGAAAGAGGAGAAAAGTCAAGAAGTGTGAAAAATCCCCCCTTGCATTCGGATTGTTTTGAAAAAGATGGAACCCCTCCATGTAAAAAAAAAAGAGAAAATGAAATGAAAGAAAAGAAAACTACGGAAAAAGAGAAAGAGTTGTGAAATAAAGTGTGTGAAAAGAATGAAGAATAATGGGGGTATCCGGTGATTCATGATGAGTTGAATAATGGGGTGGAGTTTGAACATGTTTGAAATGTTAAAGCAAAGGAGGATAGTGATGTCCAGGCCATACATCATGAAGGTAGAAGCCACTAAGCCTAAATGACCATACCTTTACACTCAGCCTCATTACAAGCCTTAAAAAGACCTTTTTGATCTTGAGTGAGCTGAAATGAATGTTGATTGGAAAATAAGGTCAAGTCTATGGGTGGAGTCATGCAAGTGTTCATCTTCGTGAGTGTGAGAGTTGTATGTGATTCTGGAGCCTTAAATTATTGAGATATTTTGTGTGAATATGGAATCATCTTTGTTGTGAGGGCATTTGAATACCTTTGTTGAGCTTGAACTTGCATTTGAAGCAAGCATTGTGAGCTTGAGCACTCTTGATGATGGTGAGTCACAATTTGAAAATTTGAGTGCACAATTGATCATTGTATGATTAATTTGAACCTTGTTGTGTGCATTTATGTTGAGTCTTATGCAACACTATTTGTAGACATCCTTATTGAACTGCTGATCTTGAGTTTTACTTGAGGACAAGCAAAAGTTTAAGTTGGGGTATTGATGAGTCCGAGATTTCGACTCATTTGGGCTTTGTTTGATAGTATTAGTGTCCTTAAATGCCTAGTTTATGCTCTAAACTATTGTTAAAGTGTTGATTTCCAGCAATGAAGGCTAAGGAGCAAGGCAAGGACATGATCGGACAAAAAGGAAATAAAAAGCTAAAGAGGTGAGGAACAGCGATCCAGACAATCACCAAGACCACTCAACGGATCGCAGAGTGGCTCTGTATCCCCCCAACTTTACAGTACATTACTACTGAGGCGAGAGAATTTGGGCGACCAACAGTCTCTATTGGCGAATCACCGATAGGATTGGCGATGAAAGATTGTGTCCGCCAATGAGAACAAGACTATCAGTGAAGCTGAAAGCAGAACAACGATAAACAGGAACAAAGGGTGGATCGCGGAACCCATTGGCGATCCCGACATAGACCACCTAAAGTTACAGGTCCTATTAAATGAAAACACGAACCAAGAAGGCGATGAATAAGGGAGATCGGCGAAGCCTGACTTTCCTCACCGATTGGCCCAAAAAGTCAATTTTTAGATCAGTATAAATTGATATTTTTAAGAGAGAGAAGGCATCAAAACATTGTGAAACTCGTACCCAGAACGAAAAAAAATGTTCTTACTCAGTTTTCAAGCAGATTTTCGAGTTGGGTTTGCAATTAAAGCAAAGTTTACTCATTTTGAAGTCTTAGAAATCAATTCCCAGCTATGGAGCATGTAGTAGGTACTGAATTTTCACTTTTTATGATGACTAGCTAAAACCCCATTCTTGGGGATTTGACCATGTTATTAATTGCTTAATTTAACTGATGGGTGTTAGAAATTATTGATTATCTTGCTAATTCGAAGTGGGTCTGATTTATTGTTGTTGTTATTTTGCTGTAGTGATTGTCTATTTCACTGTTTTTAGTGTTTTATGCTTTCTTGAGAGAGAAGTTTAAAACCAAGCCTATAAATTAGCACTCGTAGTAATTGGGCTGTTGTGGGTTCAGCTCGAGAGAGTGAATCCTAAGTCTCATTCTACCTATCTAGCTCGAGAGAGTAGATAGAGTGAGGTTGTGGACTTGTTCTCATGTTAGTCTATTGAGGTTAGAAAGAACTCAATTGAAACATGGTAGTTGTTTGAGAGAAAGCTACCTCAACTAGAGTCCACTTTACTCACGAGGATTTAGTAATGGTTTGTAATTTGCTAGCAACCATTTAGCATGAGGGTAATTGCTTAGCCGGTCAAGGTTCCTCTAATGCTCCTCCTAAGTTCAACAAAGATAAAGTGTCTAACCCTAAGCCTCAAGGAGGTAATGGTAGTGGATCTTCTTTGCCTAGGTCTACCTGTACTAAGTGTGGAAGGAAACATGAGGGTAAGTGCCTAGCTGGCACGGATGGTTGCTTTGGTTGTGGTAAGATTTGTCACAAAATGAAGGATTGCCCGATGCATATGGCTAAAGGAAGAGAGGGCAAGAAAGCTCCTCCTAGTAGTTCGGGTTCCAATGCTCCTAAGAAAAACCGCTTCTATGAACTTCAGACTCGTGGTGAACAAGAGGGTTCTCCAGATGTGGTTACCGGTATATTAAAAGTTTTCCAGCTTCATGTTTATGCTTTACTTGATCCCGGTGCTACCTTGTATTTTGTGACACCATATGTGGCTATGAGGTTTGATGTTCTTCCGGATGTATTGTTAGAAACATTTTTTGTCTCTACTCCTGTTGGTGATTCTATTGTGGCTGAGGGGGTCTATAGAAAGTGTCACGTTTCCTTGTCCCATAGAGTTTCTCTTGTTGACTTGGTAGAGCTTGATATGTTATATTTTGATGTTATTCTTGATATGGAATGTCTGCACTCATGTTATGCTTCTATTGATTGTAGAACTCGTGTAGTCAAGTTTCAGTTCCCTAATGAGCCTGTCTTAGAGTGGAAGGGGGGAAATTCTATGCCTAAGTGTCAGTTTGTCTCTTATCTTAAAGCTAGAAAGATGATTTCTAAGGGTTGCATTTACCATCTAGTTAGGGTGAGGGATATAGATTTTGAAACCCCTTCTCTCGAGTCGTTCCCCGTTGTTAATGAGTTTTCAGAAGTGTTCCTAGATGATTTACCTGGTATTCCTCCCGAGCGGGAAATAGACTTCGGTATTGACCTTTTCCCAGATACGCAACCTATTTCTATTCCTCCTTACCGTATGGGTCCGGCAGAACTTAAGGAGTTGAAAGAACAATTAAAAGATTTGTTGGATAAGGGTTTCATCCGACCGAGTATCTCTCCATGGGGTGCTGCAGTTTTATTTGTTAAAAGAAAGATGGTTCTCTTCGTATGTGTATTGATTATCAACATTTGAACAAGGTGACCATTAAGAATAAGTATCCTCTCCCAAGGATAGATAATTTGTTTGACCAACTTCAAGAAGCAAGTTATTTCTCTAAGATTGACGTTCGGTCGGGTTACCACCAATTGAGGGTGAAAGATGATGACATTCTGAAGATGGATTTTAGAACTCCGTATAGTCATTATGAGTTTTTGGTTATATCGTTTTGTTTGACTAATGCTTCGACGGAGTTTATGGATTTGATAAATAGGGTGTTTAGACAATACCTTGACATGTTTGTGATTGTGTTCATTGATGATATTTTGATCTATTCGAAAAGTGAGAATGAGCATGTTGATGTAACACCCGGAAACTAGTTGGCTAAACTAGAGCTTGACGTGGGGGTTAGAGTCGTAGATATCACTTCCCGTACTTAAAAGAAAGGGTGTTGGGTTATAACGTCAAGGTACGACTCCCCAAGGACCAACCAAGGGTCCTTGAGGAGGACCCTAGCATTTTTCAAAAAAATCTGCCCAAGACCTTGACCTACGGCAGGACCCACGCCCCGTGGTCTGGTCTCGTGGGTCAAAGGGCCAAGATGGGGAGTTCCAGTAACTCAACCCACGCCTCACCAGCACGGGCCGTGGCTCCAACCACGGTCCGTCAGTGAGGGTCGTGGGTGGTCACCTGGAAACTGCCTTTTGGCGGTTAAGTCTATGGGGTACTTTGGGGTTTTCCATTTTTAATTAATATTAACTGATGTCGTTTTATCCTATTTTTAAACACCTATATAAGGCTTTTAGACCCTTAAACTAACTCATCCAAATCATTATTTTTAAATTCCCAAAGAACTCACCTTCACCAAAAAAATTCTCACTAGAACTCAAAGAAGAAGAAGAAGGAAGTTGGAGCCTAGGGTTTCAAAGAGCAAGAGTTTTCTTCTCAATTTCGTGGGAATTCATCACCAAGTTATGGTAGCTCTTCATCCATGGATAGAATTCATCCATGGATTGAATTCATCCATGGAGCCCCTTCAAAACCCCCAAATTTCAAGTCAGAAATCCCAAAAAGTTAGGGTTTGACTTCAATCTCATGGATTCCTTTCAAATTGGTTTTTAATAATTGAACTATGGATATATTGATGTTTTTATATGATTTTATGTTGAATTCTTCAAGAATCCATGAATTCCCCTTTTTTCCCAAATTGGATCTCAAAGTGTGGGTAATGATTGATGCAAGTAAAATGCTATAGAATTATGATTGTAATGAATTGATTATTTGAATTATGTTATTATCCATGTCTAATGTGGTGAATTATAGATGTGTTGATATGATATGAGCTTTGAACCTTGAAAGGGCAATTTATGATGTTATGCATGTTTTATGAAGGTTAAGTATATAATTTAAGAACACTTTGAGAGTAAAGTGATTATGACTATGATGTAATTGTGGTGTTGTTGAAAGGCTATTCTCATACACAAACACTTATGCATGACTATGAATGAAGTTTCCATGATTATGATAATGATGTTATGTTGATTGAAAGGCTATTCTCAATTATACTCCTATGAATGATGATGACATGATGTGATAGGTTTTCTCACATAACGAACATGATGTGAAAGGTCTTCTCACATAATGAACATGTTGTGAAAGGTTTTCTCATATAATGAAGATTCTAAGGTTGAAAGGCTATTCTCACCTATTGAATCTAGGAGCTATCTTATGAATGATGTTGGATTGAGTATTGATACTTTCTTCCATAAAAATGAACTCAAGTTATGATGTAATAAGTACTCCGTGGGGTTAATGCTTAGCACTAAGTGGATATTGATGAAATGAAAGCCCTCACATGAGTTGAGGTGGGGTTTCTAGTAGAAATCTCTTGAGATGGATGCCCTCACATGATATGAGGTGGGGTATCTAGTAGCAATCTCCTTGTCCCATAACTATATGCCTTCATAGGTCTTTAGCTAGTGGATCCACCTAAGCTAAGTTAATGGTTCTACCTTAGGCAAGTAGGACAACCCTTTTTGGTGTGGGAGACACTGAATTCCATGTTTAGCTCACATGGTCTATGTCGGTTAAGGCTTATCCCCACTATGAATGATTATGAACTATGGCTCCTCAAGAAGCTCTACTTAGTATGGGTGGAGTATGGGATCTCATTCATGCATTGCACAAGTAGGCTTTGAGGGTAGTTATGGCGTGTTTCTCTTATGTTATGAAGGTATATGCTTAATGTGGATTGTTGCTATGAGTTGCTTTCCTTGAATTGAGTTATTAAAGGTGAATGTTTTCTTGTCCATGAGTATTAAGATAGGAATGAGATCAAAGGATGGTAAGTATGATTATGGTGGCCTAAAAGTGGTACTTAGTATGGATGGGATTATGGGATCTCATCCATGCATTGCACAAGTATGACTTAGGGTTACTTATGAGATTATTCTCTTATGATATGAAGATATAAGTATTGACTATGTATATGAACTATGCCTCATGATGATTAATGTTTACATTGTGTCTATGATGGAGGTTATACTTGTGATTATATTGTTATCTTGTATGATATGATGATTTATATATATGAGTTTATGTTTATGAGTTACGTTTTCCAACTATCTGTATGATGATGTTCAAATTTGGCATATAGCATGGTTTCAACTAAAATGTCCCTTTTAGCATGTTTTAAAGGCTTTTATGCATGGCTATCATACTTAGTGCATTTTTTTATTAACCCATATTTTCCTACATTTATCCCAAGTGTAGGGTCCCATTATTAAGGCGGTCATCAATTCGTTAAATCTTGGATTCGACTATTCTCCTAGCTTGTGGTGAGTCCTTATGAGTCGAGGACGGAGGTTTCATTTGTGTTTCATTTCTAGTTTTTCCTTTCGGACTATGTTGTAAGGGCTGTGTCCCTTTTTGATTCAAGGATGGTAATAGATGGCTAATTGAGACATGTCTAGACTTCTGCTTTGCTTTTATGGAAACCTTTTTAGGACTTAAATGTGTTTTACTCTTTATTGTTCTATGCTTATGTTATGATACGCTAATTGGCTCACATGGTGCCTTTCGGGGTTCTATGTGCCTTGTTACGTCTAGGGGTACCCCTGGGTCGTGACAAACTTGGTATCAGAGCACAAGGTTTAGAATTATTCTAGGATAATGTCTCATAAGCCATGTCTAGTAGAGTCTTGTTAATAATGTGAAGCGCGCCAAATTTATGAATGAGAGGCTACAAGATGATTAGGAAACTGCATTTCATTACTCTTAAGTCATGTGGTAGAGTTTACCTCTATAAAGCCCCTCTCCTAACCCTTCCCTTGTGTCTTTAAGATATGAATACACGAAGGGCTAACTTAAGAAGAATGGAGGGTGACAATGTGAATGAAAGAGCTCCTCCTCAAGATAACCAAGCTCTGGTTGATTATCTAGTTGAGAATGTTCTGATGCGGAGTTTAGGTCGGCTATCCAAATGTTTGCTCAAGTCGTGACGGCTCAAGCCAATAGAGAAATTGTAGCTCCGGTAAATGCTAATGTGAATTTGACTGCTTCAAGGGTTAGGGATTTTGCTAGAATGAACCCTCTCGAGTTTCATGGCTCCAAAATTGGGAGAGGATCCTCAAGAATTTGTGGAAGAGGTTTATAGAATACTTGAAATGGTAGAGAAAGCGGAGTTAGCCGCTTACCAATTGAAGAGTGTTGCTCAAGTATGGTATATTCAATGGAAGAACAAAAGGCCGGTAGGAGCGGCTCCCATAGAGTGGGAAGCATTTAAATTGGAATTTCTTAATAGGTTCTTTCCCCGAGAGTTAAGGGAAGCTAAGGTGGAAGAGTTAGTAAACCTTTTTCAAGGAGGTATGAGTGTTCAAGAATACTCTCTAAAGTTTACTCAATTATCCAAGTATGCTCCAACTTTGGTGGCGGATTCAAGGGATATGATGAGTAGGTATTTGACGGGTGTGTCCAGATTGGTAAGACAAGAATACCGTTCGGTAATGCTTCATGATAATATGGATATCTCACATCTTATAGTGTATGCCCAAAAAATGGAGGATGAGAAACTCCAAGACAGTAATAGGGAGGTGAAAAGAGCTAGAATCAGCAATGGGAATTTCTCCAATGCTAAGTCCGATGGACAAGGTCAACCAAGGTTCAAACAAAGGTTCTCAAACCAAGGTTCCTCTAATGCATCCCTAAGGGTCAACAAGGATAGGGTGTCTAACCCTAAATCTCAAGGAGTAAATGGAGGTGGTTCTTCTTTTGAAAGATCTACATGTGCCAAGTGTGGAAAGGAACATGCGGGTAAGTGCCTAGCCGACACGAATGGTTGTTTTAGTTGTGGAAAGAGTTGTCATAAGATGATAGATTGCCCGATGCTCATGGCTAAAGGGAGAGAGCCCAAGCAAGCTCCTCCTAGTGAACCGGATCCCAATGCTCTAAAGCATGGTCTCTTCTATGCATTTCGGTCTAGAAATAACCAAGAAGGCTCTCCGGATGAAGACACCAGTATGTTGATAGTTTCCTCATGTTGTTGTGCATTTAGTATGAGTTGCATATTGGACTTCATGAGATGAGTTGATGAACATGCTTTAGTATGCTTTTGAGAGTATTTGCATATTGGCTCCATGAGATATTGTGTTGAGCATGCTTTTAGTTGGAGAAGGTAGTTCCTCCTCTGAATATGAAATATGTTGAGTTTTCATGCATAATGGGTTGTTAGATATAGTTCCTACTTTCTTGTGTTGCATTGATTATGTTTGAGATGGAGTTAAAGTTTCCTCCTTTGAATTGTGCATTATTTTGATGTTTCATGCATGATGGGCTGCTAGTCTTGCGTCTTTAATTCTGTAAGGTCTCTAGATTGTCATTCGAGGACGAATGTTTCCAAGGGGGAGATAATGTAATACCCCAGAAACTAGTAGGTTAAACTAGAGCTTGACGTGGGGGTTAGAGTCCTAGATATAACTTCATGTACTTAAAATAAAGGGTGTTGGATTATAACGTCAAGGTACGACCCCCCAAGGACCAACCAAGGGTCTTTGAGGAGGACCCTAGCAATTTTTTTAAAAATCTGCCCAAGACCTTGACCTACGGCAGGACCCACGCCCCGTGGTCTTGTCTCGTGGGTCAAAGGGCAAAGATGGGGAGTTCCAGTAACTCAACCCACACCTCACCAGCAAGGGTCATGGGTCCAACCACGGTCCGTCAGTGAGGGTCGTGGGTGGTCACCTGAAAACTGCCTTTTGGCGGTTAAGTCTAGGGGTACTTTGGGATTTTCCATTTTTAATTAATATTAAGTGATGTCATTTTAGCCTATTTTTAAACACCTATATAAGGCTTTTAGACCCTTAAACAAAATCCTCAAAATCATTATTTCTAAATTCCCAAAGAACTCACCTTCACCAAAAATTCTCTTACTAGAACTCAAAGAAGAAAAAGAAGGAAGATGGAGCCAAGGATTTCAAAGAGCAAGGGTTTTCTTCTCAATTTCATGGAGATTCATCACAAAGGTATGGTAGCTCTTCATCCATGGATAGAATTCATCCACGGAGCTCCTTCAAAAACCCCAAATTTCAAGTTAGAAATCCCAAAAAGTTAGGGTTTGACTTCAATCTCATGGATTCCTTTCAAATTCGTTTTTAATGAATGAATTATGTTTGATTATGGATATATGGATGATTTTATATGGTTTTATTTTTAATTCCTCAAGAATCCATGAATTCCCCTATTTTCCCAAATTGGATCTCAAGGTGTGGGTATTGATTGATGCAAGTAGAATGCTATAGAATTATGATTGTACTGAATTGATTATTTGAGTTATGTTATTATCCATGTCTAATGTGGTGAATTCTAGATGTGTTGATATGATATGAGCTTTGACCCTTGAAAGGGCAATTTATAATGTTATGCATGTTTTATGAAGGTTAAGTATATGCTTTAAGAACACTTTCAGAGTAAAGTGATTATGACTATGATGTAATGGTGGTGTTGTTGAAAGGCTATTCTCACACACACACACTTATGCATGACTATGAATGAAGTTTCCATGATTATGATAATGATGTTGTGTTGATTGAAAGGTTATTCTCAATTATACACCTATGAATGATGATGACTTGATGTGAAAGGTTTTCTCACATAACGAACATGATGTGAAAGGTTTTCTCACATAATGAACATGATATGAAAGGTTTTCTCATATAATGAAGATTCTAAGGTTGAAAGGCTATTCTCACCTATTGAATCTAGGATCTATCTTATGAATGATGTTGGATTGAGTGTTGAAATATTATTCCATAAAAATGAACTCAAGTTATGATGTAATAAATACTCCGTGGGGTTAATGCTTAGCACCAAGTGGATATTGATGAGATGGAAGCCCTCACGTGAGTTGAGGCGGGGTTTCTAGTAGGCATCTCTTTAGATGGAACCCTCACGTGAGTTGAGGCGGGGTATCTAGTATCAATCTCCTTGTCCCATAACTATGTGCCCCATAGGTCTTTAGCTAGTGGATCCACCTAAGCTAAGTTAATGGTTCTACCTTAGGCAAGTAGGACAACCCTTTTCGGTGAGGGAGACACCGGATTCCATGATTAGCTCACATTGTCTATGTCGGTTAAGTCTTATCCCCACTATGAATGATTATGAACTATTGCTCCTCAAGAATCTCTACTTCATATGGGTAGGAGTATGGGTTCTCATTCATGAATTGAACAAGTAGGCTTTGAGGGTAGTTATGGCATGTTTCTCTTATGTTATGAAGGTCTATGAAATGATGTATGCTTAATGTGGATTGTTGCTATGAGTTGCTTTCCTTGATATTTCCTTGTCCATGAGTATTAAGCTAGGGATGAGATCAAAGGATGGTAAGTATGATTATGGTGGCCTAAAAGTGGTAGTTAGTATGGATGGGATTATGGGATCTCATCCATGCATTGCACAAGTATCACTTAGGGTTACTTATGAGATTGTTCTCTTATGATATGAAGATCTAAGTATTGACTATGTATATGACCTATGCCTCATGATGATTAATGTTTGCATTGTGTCTATGATGGAGGTTATACTTGTGATTATGTTGTTATCCTTTATGCTACGATGATTTATATATATGAATTATGTTTATGAGTTACGTTTTCCAACTATCTCTATGATGATGTTCAAAATTGGCATATAGCATGGTTTCAACTAAAATGTCCTTTTTAGCATGTTTTAAAGGCTTCTATGCATGGCTATCATACTTAGTGCATTTTTGTACTAACCCATATTTCCTACATTTTTCCCAAGTGTAGGGTCCGGTTCTTAAGGCGGTCATCAATTGGTTAAAGCTTGGACTCGACTATTCTCCTAGCTTGTGGTGAGTCCTCATGAGCCGAGGACGGAGGTTTCATTTGAGTTTCATTTCTTGTTTTTCCTTTCGTACTATGTTGTAAGGGTTGTGTCCCTATTTGATTCAAGGATTGTAATAGATGGCTAATTGAGACAAGTCTAGACTTCCGCTTTGCTTTATGAAAAACTTTTTAAGACTTAAATGTGTTTTACTCTTTATTGTTCTATGCTTATGTTATGATATGCTAAGTGGCTTACATAGTGCCTTTCAGGGTTCTATGTGCCTTGTTACGTCTAGGGGGTACCCCTGGGTCGTGACAGTTGATCATTTGAGGATCGTGTTGCAAGTCCTTAAGGACCAACAACTCTTTGCAAAGTTTAGCAAATGTGAATTTTGGTTAAGGTTCGTAGCTTTCCTTGGTCATATTGTTTCAAGTAAGGGTATTGAGGTACATCCTAAGAAGATGGATTCGGTCAAGAGTTGGCCTAGACCTCTAACCCCTTCGGATATTAGAAGTTTCTTGGGTTTGGCCAGTTAATATAGAAGGTTTGTTGAAGGATTCTCTCTAATTGCCTCTCCTTTGACGGCTTTGAATCAGAAGAAGGTAAGTTTGTATGGTCCGAATTATGAGAAAAGAGTTTTCAAGAGTTGAAGGATAGACTTACTTCCTCTTCTGTATTGACCTTACCGGAAGGGATGGATGGTTGTGTGGTTTATTGCGATGCCTCGAGAATTCGGCTAGGATTTGTGCTTATGCAAAAATAGAAAGTTATTGCCTATGCCCCAAGGCAACTTAAAATTCATAAGAAGAATTATCCTACTCACGACCTTGAACTAGCGGCGGTCGTTTTTGCCTTAAAAATTTGGAGACACTATTTTATGGAGTTCATATAGGTGTGTTTACCAACCACAAGAGTTTGCAATATGTGTTCAATCAAAAAAATCTAAATCTTCGCCAAAGAAGATGGCTTGAGTTATTGAACGATTATAACATGAGTGTTCTTTATCACCCCGGTAAAGCTAATGTGGTAGCGGATGCTCTTAGTCGGTTATCTATGGGTATTGTTGATCATATTGAAGAAGAAAAGAATAAGTTGGTTCGAGATGTTCATAGATTTGCTCGGTTAGGTGTTCAATTAGTGGACTCCACCAAAGGTGGTGTTATGGTTCATAATGGTTTCGAATCGTCATTTGTGGCGGATGTGAAAACCAAGCAAGGTCTTGATCCAATTTTAGTAGAATTGAAAGAAGCGGTGCTTAAGAAATCCGTTGAGACTTTCTCCAAAGGGGGGATGGTGTACTTAGATATCAAGGTCGTTTATGTGTTCCGAATGTTGATGACTTGAGGGAACACATCTTGTCAGAAGCCCATAGTTTACGGTATTCAATTTACCCGGGAGCCACCAAGATGTACCGTGATTTACGGGAGGTCAATTGGTGGAATGGAATAAAGAAGGATATTTCGGGATATGTGGCTAAGTGTCCAAATTGCCAACAAATAAAGGTTGAGCATCAGAAACCTGGAGGATTGTACCAAGATATTAGCATTCCTACTTGGAAGTGGGAAGACTTGAAAATGGACTTTCTTGTTGGGTTGCCTTGCACCCGGCGACAACATGATTCAATTTTGCTAATAGTGGATCGGATGACAAAATCGGCTCATTTCCCTCCCGTCAAAGTTTCTTATTCAGCGGAGGATTATGCCAAGATTTACTTGAGAGAAATGGTAAAGTTGCATGGAGTGCCTTTGTCCATTATTTCCGTTCGTGGTACCCAATTCACTTCTCAATTTTAGAAGTCATTCCAAAAGGGTCTTGGTACTAGTGTTAAGCTTAGTACGACCTTTAATCCCCAAACCGATGGTCATGCAGAGGGTACTATCCAAACTTTGGAAGATATGTTAAGGTCTTGTGTGATTGATTTTGAGGGTAATTGAGATGACCATTTGTCATTGATTGAGTTTGCTTATAACAATAGCTATCACTCGAGTATTGATATGGCTCCATTTGAGGCCTTATATGATAGGAGGTGTAGATCTCCCATAGGTTGGATTGAGGTGGGCGAAGTTGCCTTAATAAGTCCCGTGTTGGTACATGAGGCCATCGAGAAAGTTTGGCTTATAAGAGAAAAGTTGAAAATGGCTCAAAGTCGGCAAAAGTCATATGCCGTTGTGAGAAGAGGGGATCTTGAGTTTGCCATTCATGATTGAGTTTATTTGAAAATCTTACCCATGAAGGGTGTAATGAGTTTTGGTAAGAAAGGGAAGCTTAGACCTCGGTATGTAGGCCCATATCAAATTTTGAGATGTGTTGGTAAGGTTGCTTATGAGCTAGATTTTTCCAAATGAGTTGGCATCGGTGTAATCCGGTTTTCCATATATCTATGCTTAAGAAGTGTGTTGGAGATCCGACATCCATAGTTCCCTTAGAAGGGTTGGGAGTTGATGAAAGTATTTCTTATGAGGAAGTTCGGGTTGAGATTTTAGACCGGCAAGTTAAGAAGTTGACAAACAAGGAAGTTGCTTTCATGAAAGTACTATGGAGGAATCATTTAGTTGAGGGTGCTACTTGGGAGGCCGAGGCCGATATGATGTCCCGATATCCTCACCTTTTTTCCTTCTACTCCTACTCTATCTTGAGGTATGAGTTCCTCTTGGTTGTCCTTTGTTTTGGGAGTCATGTGTTTTATGTGTTTCCATGATTTCCTTATGTTATGCATGTTCATGAAAAACTTGTGTTTTGAAAGAAAATGAGTTTACATGATTGTTTTCCTTATGTTGTTGTGCATTGAGTATGAGTTGCCTATAGACTTCATGAGATTAATTGTTGAACATGCTTTAGCTATGATTTTTGAGAACAAATTGCATATCGGCTCCATGAGATTGTGTTGAGCATGCTGTAAGCTTCGAGAAGGTAGTTCCTCCTTGAGGATGAGAAATATTGAAATTTCATGCATATTACTTTTCTAGGTCTAGTTTCTACTTCCCTTATGATGCATTGAGTATGTTTAGCTTGGAGTTGATGTGTCCTCCTTGGATTTGTGCATTTTGATGAGATTGAATGCATGATGGGCTGCTAGTATTGAGTCTTTTCTTTCAAGAGTTGTCTAGAATGCCATTCGAGGATGAATGTTCCAAAGGGGGAGATAATGTAACACCTAGGAATCTAGTAGGCTAAAGCTAAAGGCTAAGTGAGAGGGAAAGATCCAAGGAAGGAAGCTTGGGCAGCCTTCACCAAGCACTGCCCACCTCCCACGACCCCATGACGGCTCGTGTTGGGGACCACAGGTCATGGTGAGGCGCGTGGTGAGCTAGGCAGTGAACTCCCAAGTTGCCCCAAAACAGGACCCTCCCCACGAGCTAGTAGATCGCTCGTGATGGCCACCACGTGCCATGGGAGGGGTAGTGGGCCTAAGTTAGTTTTTAGGGGGAAAAGGAGGGTGGCAACCTAGCCACTGGTCAAGGGACCACGGGCCGTGGTGCCCCTCATGGTGGTGAGTGTGCAATTATCAGTGAAGGGGTTTTTGGGTATTTTCCGGTTTTAATTAAATCAAAGCTATGTCATTTTACCCAAGCCTAGGACCCCTATATAAGTTATCTTAACCCGAAAACTCACCCATTCAAGTCATTATTTCCAAAACCCAAAAGAAAAATCAAAGTTCATCCTCACCAAAATATTTCTCTCTCTAGAACTAGAAGGAGAAGAAAGGATTCAAGCTAGGATCAAGGTCAAGCCTTAATTCCTCTATCGAAGATAGGCATTGGGCTTTGAGGTATGATATTTTTCATCCATGGAATCCTTCCATTCATGGATTTCCCAAATTCTCCAATTTACAAAGTTTGAATTCCCCAATTGAGTTAGGGTTTTCTTCAATTTTCATGGGTTCTCTTCAATGTTGATTTAAATTATTGAATTATGAACTCTTATGCATGAATTGATGAAATATGATGATTTTATGATGATTTCCCCATGAACCTATGTAACCTCTATGTTTTCAAGTTATAAATCATGTGATGTGCGATTTTGATTGTAAAGGAAGAGTTTTATGAAATTAAGCATGTATTGCAAGCTTTAAATGAATTTATGATGAAATCCATATCTAACCTATATTTTCTATGTATTGACTACTGAAAGTGGGTTTTGAACCTCAAGAGGTGAATTATAGACTTATGCATCTTCTTATGAAATCTATGCAAATGTTTTAAGGGTGCTTTGAGAGTAAAGTACCAATGATGATCATGATGTGTTATTGAAAGGATTTTCTCATGTACACATAAGAGTAAGATGTGAAAAGTTTTCTCACATAATAAGGATTCTTAGGTTGAAAGGCTTTCTCACCTAATTGAATATAAGAGTAAGAGCTACCCTAATGAAACTAGCTTGGATTTGTTATCCTAGGATACCTTTCCATGGATGATGACTTAGCTTGGATCGGTAAGATGAAATGTCATTCCATGGATAATAAGGTCAAGTAAGAAAAGACTATTTCGTAGGATTTATGCTTAGCAACGAGAGGATATTGAGATGGAAGCTCTCACTATTTCAATGGATGATTAACTATTCCAGTAGCAATCTCTTTATCCCTTACCTATGTGCTCCCAGAGGATGATTGACTAAAGTAGACATTAGCTACTGGATCCACTTAAGCTAGAAGTTCATGGTTCTACCTTCGCAAGTAGGACCACTCTTTTCGGTGTGGGAGACACCGGGGGATCATGTTATAGCTCACATGGTCTCTATGTCGGTTAAGGCAAATTCCCCACATTAATAATGAACTAAGGTTACTTCAAGAAGTATCGCATATGAGTTCAAAGGTTTTAAAGATGATGTTAGCTTGCATTGACCATGGTTTTATGACTTATGTTTTCTAACTCTCTTATATCATGTTTTAGCTTGGTCAATTGCATGATGAAATGAAATGTCCCTTTTAGCATGTTTTAAATGTTCTATGCATGGATATCATACTTGGTACATTGTTTTGTACTAACGTATACTCTTTCCTACATTTCCCCAAATGTAGGGTTGACAATCAGGGTCATCAGTTTCGTGGCTAGAGGTTGACTTGAGATTTTCCGAGCTTTGGTGAGTTCTCATGCTTCGAGGAAGGACTTTCATTGTTTAGTTCCTTTTATTGTATTTCACCTTTGAACACGATGTATGGTCTAGGCCCAATTCCATTCAATTGTATTAGATGGCTATGATGAGACAAGTGTTTTAGAACTCCGCTTTTCTTTTATAAAACTATTGGACTTGGACTATTGTTTTACGCTTATTGTTCTAATTCTTATGTTATGAGAGCTAAGTGGCTTGTATGGAGTCCTTCGAGGTTCTATACGCCATGTTACATCTAGGGGTACCCCTGAGTTGTGACACCGCCGAACCACTCGGCGAGCTCGACCCAGCTCGTCAAATAGTCCAACGTGCCAAATCTTGACTCCAACCTTCAAATTCTAACCCGCAGCCCATGAAAAAAAATTAAACACCTATTCTACGCAATTAAGCCCAAACCCATATTACCCTTGACCTCGGGATACTCAGACTTCCTCCATTTTGGCCAAAATTGGCCAATCAACATCTTTTGCCCTTAAGAATGATGACAACCGCTCTATCAATGTTCAAAATTGGACGATCGACACAATCAGGGTCACTCGAACTTCACCCTCACTAGACCCATCAATAAAATCAACACAACCCACAAATTTTATCATGCAAACACACGGGATTTGACAATTAAAGGAAAATTGACAAAATTCAGGATATTACGAACACAAAACACAGTAATCAATCAAAATAATCACTTAACTTTACGAAAACAACACAATATGACAACGATCATGAATTAAAAATTACCAAAATATAAAGGTGGGGTTCGAATAACCAACCTCAAAAGCAGATATTTGAATGCTAGGCTAGCAAAGTACCCCCAAAGTTTCCCCAAGCAAGAGATCCTAACACGAAATGCAAGAAATAGACTCTAAAGTGCAGTTGTGAAACTGTAGAAGTCGAAAAGTATGAAATGAGGGAGATTTTTGAATTTAAAAACGGTTTTAGCCTTTTGACCCTTAAGTTTGCACGTCAGTTGGTGACGCTCACTTATGTCACCTACCTATTCTGCGATGCGCCGAATGGCTCTTTTGCCCGCCGAGTGTTACAGAACCACTAGCTAGCTAGTTGGTCTAAACGGCGATCAAGATTTAGCTCGCCGACCTGTTCTGTGAGTCACCGACATGTACTTGGCTCGCCTAACTGATCTTTTTCCCAAAATTTCAAATTTTCAACCTGCACATTCAACACCCGTTATTCAAACAACAGTAATAAAAGCTCAAAAACTTGGGTTTCCTCCCAAGAAGAGCTAACGTCTTGGCACGACGTGGATATGCTTTTAAGGTTCATTTTTTAGGTTAACCAAGGTATCACTTGGTATACCTCCTTTTGGCCTTGGGTTCAAATGAGATGATATCTGACCCATTTACGTTTCCAGTTGTTTAATGGACACCAAGTGAGAATTAACCGTTTGGTTTAGAGTTGAGACGTCCTTTTTCATTTCTTTAAGCACCTTGTCCTACCCTTCCACTTTATTGAGAATGCGTGCAAGCATATCTTTAGTGCAGAAATTTTCCGGGTCAGCCCTTCGCTTTTTGGGCTTTTGACGCTCATGGGGAGGAACATATCTCTCTTTGTCACCATCTCGCTCCCCCAGTTTGACCATGGTCGCGCCACTCCCATTCACGATCCTTCCATCCTTCATCACGCTCTCTAATCCAACCTTGATTTCCACCTGGCCTTGGATAGTTTTGGCAGAATCCTCCTCCCTGATTTGCTAGAAAGTGTACTTCTTCATTGTACAATGCATTAAAGTGTGCATCATCGGGATTTACTCCTACCCGATTGTACAACGCTTTAGAACCACTGCCCATGACATGTTTTAACAAAAGATCCATTTGGGTCATCATTTTAGCCATGTTTTCATCCTGCTCTTTGTCTTTTTCTATTTTTTCCCTTGTCATCTGAAAAGTCAAGGGAGATACCTTATCCTACCGAGTATACCAAGCTCGGTTTATCTTCGTCATCCCATCAAGAAGAGTTGACGCTATCTCGAAAGGTTGCTGCATAATACCGCCTCGGACAAGTTGATCAGCCACACCTTTGTTCACCAAGTCTAGACTCTGGTAGAAGTGTTGCAATAACACGTTGTTTTGAAGTCCTTGAGTCGGGTATTCGAGTAACAACTTCTGAAACCTCAGCCATGTTTCATGGATTGGCTCACCATCTAAACGTTTAAACCCCTAAATATTATCTCTCTATGCCATCATCTTTGAAGGAGGGAAAAATCTTATGTAGAATGCCTCGGTAAGCTTTTCCCAAGACGTAATCGAATCCCTCGGTAGATCACCTAACCAATTAGTCACTTCCCCCATCAATGAGAAAGGAAACAACCGGAGCCGCACCAACTCTTGTGAGATGTTTCTAATTGAGAATTCATCACACACGTCAACAAAGTTCTGAATATGGTCATGGGGATCCCTATGAGGTATCCCACCGAATAATCCTTTCATTTGCAATAATTGCAACATCGTGCTAGTCACATGGAATACATCATTTCCCACAACCTGAGGTAAATGAATAGCATGTACACCATCCAATTGAGTTGTTCCATAGACATCATTTAGATTTCCAATGTCATCTTGGTGTCCAAGCTGGCTACCGTTACTTCCGTTCATACTCATCTCGTCACCTGTTCACAAACAGCCAACAACAAACACAAAACAAAGTAAGTTGATTCAACTACAAACAAGATTAGATCACAGCTATACTTTACTAAGTGAATTCTAAACACAAATCCCTAGCAGCAGCGCCATTTTTGATAACGTTCAACTACACTTCATCCAATACTAAGTGTAGGTGATCGTAATCAAGTATAAATCCAACGAAGAGTTGGGGTCGATCCTACAAGGAGTGATACGGTAGAGAATTCAATTACGAAGTGAAAGACATGTTCTAATCGGTTGTAGGAATAGAAATTATCGAAACCATTGAAGTAAATCAAAGGGGTTGACAACTAGTGTCAAATGGGGAGATAAGGTTTGTCAATTAACAACTACGAAAACAGGGGAGTAATCAGGTAGACAGGGATATTTGGGGATGTGATTGATTAATCTCCAATTTCGCTATATGGATGATTACTAATTACCAAAAGTCACAGAATCTTAGTGGGTAGGCTAGGCTTTAGATGTAATAGCCATCTCTCGATCAACTATCACGAATCAACGGAGTTCTCACGAACCTCAACAAGTGTCACACTATAAACAACCCAAAACCGCAATTTATCTACTCTATCGAGCTAAATAGGAAGGATCGAATTAAGATTCACTCTCTCGAGTTGAATCCACAACAACCCAATCACTACAATCATCAATTGATAACCTTAATTCTAAAACCTCTTTCTCAAGCAAGCATAGAATACTAGACTAGAACTGTATTTGTAACTACAATTCATAAGTTAAAACTCAATTACCAATCGAACCCACTTCAAAACAACAATTAAATCAGTAATTACTAACACCCATAAGCTTATTAAGCCAATTAATCACATAATCACACCCCCAAGAATGGGGGTTTTAGCCACACATTATAAAAAGTATGAAAATATTACCAACTACGTTCTCCATAGTCTGGGTAGTAAAATCCACGTCTTTACAATGCTCGAAATTGGCTTAGTATCGAAAACCCAACTTGAAAATCTACTAGAAAACACTCAAAAACTAAGAAAACAATTGTTCAAACCAAAAATCCAGAGTCTAACAATGTCATGATCCGCTTTTCTCTTTTTGAAAATCAATTTAAATGCTCCAATATTTTGGCCTTCGGGGTCATTCGATGGAGTTAGTCGATGCCACAAGTGTTCTTCACCATCGCCATTTTGCCTTAACTCTTTACCATTCAGACCCTGTAACTTTAGGCGATCAAGGTCTTTGTCGCCGATCCATTCGGCGGTTCACCGATGGTCCAATTCCATTGCAAAGTTGGCTTCTCCGCTGGGCCGGCACGCTGTAACATTTGGCGAGCTGAAGTGCCACTCGACGACTCTCCTAGTGGCTTTGCCAATTGTCAGCTTTCATTATCTTCAACATTTTTCATCTTTTTCGCTCCTTTTTGCTCGGTAATATCCTTGCCTTGCTCTTTTACCTGCCTAGCTACAAATCAACACATAAGCGTCAGTTTCTAGCATAAGATAGGCAATGAAGACACTAAAATTATTATTTTCAAGCCCTAAATGAGTTGAATTCCCAGACTCAGGATAGCGAGGCGGCCAAGAGTGGGGATGATTGAGGCAGCCCAAGGAGCCGTGTTGTATTCTCTTTTTATCTTCCTAGTTGTACTGTGAAGAAACAACACCATCTGCTCCCCGTTGGGTTGTTTTTATTGTAGTTTCAGATTGATATTATGGATTGTATTTGTTTTCCTTGCCGGGCTTTTGTTTATATTGTGTGGATTGGTCATTTTTATTATCTTCTGTAGCATTTCTTGGTGAAAATAAATTGTCATGGTGGTGTTTATCTTGTATACGTTAGACCAGGGGAAGTTTGAGTACCCGTAGCTTGTAAGATTGGAAGCCCTTGTGGAAAATAAACAAAAATGCATGACCTTGCCCAATGGTATAGTGGGTGATGTCATTCTTTAGGGAAAATCACCATTTTTGTGTGTGTTGTTGTCTTGGTGGTGCTTTGATGTAAGGTTGTGACTTGTTTGGTGCTAATAAATTTTATCAGGCCTTGTGAATCATAAATGAGAACCCTCCAAAATTTTGTGAAAATGGTGGTAGTGTATGGTATTTTGACAATGGTTTGACTCTTTTTGTGACTCCAACTTACTAGGTGGTAAAATATGATAAATAACTCATTTTCTCTTGACTAAGAAGTTAAATTGATCCATGGTGAAAAGTTTTCATGCCATGAGTTGTTGAAAATAATTCCTTGTATTCACTTGTGTTATCTAGAACTTGACCGATTTGTATTGAGATGTTGGTCTTCATTGCGTTTGGTTTGAGAAATGATCTTAAGTTTTCTTTGATTATTTGAAAAGTTCACAAGGCCTAAAAATTACACATTTGCACTAATTGTATACTTAGTTGTCCCCTTTGAGACTAATCCTTTTATTGGCAACCTCATTACAAACCTTATCCTTTTTATAAAAAGTAAACCTCTTTTGAACCCTTCCCTCTTTAAAATTTAGAATTGTGAATGTTGAAGGAAAAAGCCTGTGTTGGGGTTGTTATAGGAAACTTATAGATGGGATTCTTACAATATAAGGGATTGATAAAAAGAGAGTTTCAGAATGGAGGAAAAGGTTTAAAACAAAGAAAAAGCTTTGAAAAAGAAAGAAAGAAAGTGAATAAATGAGACTTGAATCCTCCAAAAGTTGAAATATAGTTGCATGTGGGGACATCTTGAATGTGAAAAATGAAAAATATGGTGACGATGTGCATTTCGTTGAAAAGTGAAATGATTTTGAAAATCATGAGGTTTTGTGTAGTGTTCAAGGATGGTATAGTCACTTGTACCTACAAGATATCCTACCCCTCCCTAAGCCTACACTACAATCTTAACAAATTCCTTTGAGATCTCTAAACAAAGGAAGTTAAATCAATGTTCATTAAAAATATGGGCAAACCTATGGTGTGGTATTTGTGTTCATGAGATGTTTCCTTGTGAGTGTTAGTGATTGATGCTTTTGTCCGTTGTCTTGAAAATACTTGTGTGTACATTTTTGGAACAGGATCTTTCTTGTTAGGGCATGGAAACGAGGATAGATTTGTTTAGTTAACTAGTAATTGAGAGTCACTTCTGGAGAATTATTGTTGTCACTTGATCATCCTTGAGGATACATTGAGTTTTGATATCGTGCTTGAACTTCAGGGGGTTGCTTGAATTGGAAACCAGTTGCTTAATTGCTAATTATTAGTGCCAACCAAAGTCTTGACCATGATCCCACTTCAAATAGAAGTGTGCTATGCTTAAATTAAATGTCTCTTGTGTCTTCGATTTTGTTTTACTTGAGGAAAAAAATGTTTTTTAAGTTGGGGGTGTTGATGAGTGGTGAATTTCTATTCATTTAAGGCTCTTTTCTTATGATTTGTTGCACTCAAGTAGAGAAAGAGGCTAATTTATCTATTGAATTCGTATGATTTCAGGTGCTTGTTGCTGGGAAGGATAATAATGGACAAAATTTGAAAAGAAGCCGAACTTTGAAGGAAGTGAGCCTCAGATGTTGCATTTGTGGAGGAGATTTCACTTAAGTAAATTGTCAAAGGTGGTCAACAGGTCTCTTAAGAAACTGTGCGCGAGTCACTTCTATGAACTAGCAACAAAGGGCAGGGTTTGCTTAGGGGATGGGAGTGTTGCTTTTGCGATGTTGGCTTTTGAAACTCACATCCGCTTTTGTGAAGACCACCAATAAAGGCCAGGGGCAAAAAATGAATATCTCAAGATTTTGACCAAAAAAACTCACAAAAATGGTTGAAGAATCTTTTATCATTTATTTATCATTCTTGTAATTAACTTTATCTTCTTAGCATAGCTTTGATAAAACTTTGTAGTTTTCTTTTTTTTTTGTGTAAAGATTTGAAGGCATGTTGTCTTACAATTCACATTTGGGTTTGAAGATTGTGTTCTTATTAGTAAATATCTTGTTCCCCTCTTCGTTTCCTTGCTTTCAATTGCTAGAATATTGGGTGTAATAGAAATTGAGATTGTGGTTTTTTGGTAGAAAGAAAAAATTCATTTGGGTCTTGATTAATCATTCTAATGCTTTTGTATCTGATTCCATACTATTATGACTAGGGCTTAATCTAATTTGCATGCTTTAATCAATGATTTGATAGTGCACGCTTGAATCTAGCTTTTGATCTTTTTGGGCTGCTTGGAAAAGAATCCTTGAAGTGGAGATTTAAGTTAATTATCATTTTTGGTTTTGAACCCTAGATTTGAGATAGAAAGGAAATAATTTAGGTCTTATTTGTTAAATACTAAACTTTCTATAAATAGGGGTTTAGATTAAAGTATTGGATTTTGTTGTTGTTGAACAAGATTGAGACTGAAATGAGATTTTATGAGAATTCACTTTGAAACCAAAAGGAGATAAGTGTTAATTAATGATGATCTAGTTTACCTTGGATTGATTTGCACATGTATAGATGGGAATGGCTCGTTGACTGAGTGTTGAGTATTAAATTTCCTAAATCCCAATTATCATTTGCTGGATATTGCCTTTGCCTGAATCCTTTGTGAGTTACCGAAATCACTTTCTATTTGATTGTTTTGTACATTGCATATTGAGATTCAAACTGGTATCTATTTATCCTTTGTTTTTAGATTATTTTAGGGCTTACTTGTGTGTAACCACTAGGTCATTTAAGACAATCCTACAGGAGCAGGTAGTCTGGAACTAGAGATGCTAATAGACTATCTTATTTGAGCCTCCACCTCAAGTTCTCTCGGTTATTAGTTAAATCCCAACGGAATAGTCATATTCATAAACATATCATCATACATGGAAAAGCATAATAAAGATACAAATCCAAGCTTAAAACATCATTCAGTAGCTCATTAAATCATGAATCATACATGTGTGAGAAAACCTTTCACCAAATCAATATCCCTTAGTAGGTGAAAATACTTTCACAATTTCATTCATTCTCAATTTAAATCAACCTAAATCATAAAATATTCCTTTTCATAAATCATGCATAACTCTCATGGAAACAACATTCATAGATTCATTGCTTCTTCATAAATTCATGTCTTTAAGAGTTCATAGTAAAAATTATAAAAATTGCATGGGTGCATGTGAAATCAATTGGAAAGCATGTAATTTAGTCAAAACAGTCATAATAAGATCAAAATTGAACAAATAAATCAATGCAATTAGGACCCATAAAGAATTGAATGACGACCTAATCAAATTGATGAAATTGAATCTTGGAAAAGTGAGAAATATGTGGAGATCAATGGGTGAATGGAACTCATTAGTATTACCCTACATACCTTGATATTCAAAGCCCAAAATAAATGGTAAAAAATGAGACTTGATTTGGAAACCCTATCTTATCATTCCTTGATCTTGAGAGGGAATTTTTGAAGGAAACCTTGGAGAGGATTTGGGGTTTTGAGTGAATGAGAGAGTTGGGGAAATTTATAAGGGTAGAAGGGTAGTTATAAGACTTAGAAATATGGATAAAATAATGTAGTATAGGAATTCCATACATAGTAAAAGTCCCAAATACCCTAAAGAAATAATTGGCAGACAGTCTTACGGTTTGACCTAGGATTCGTGGAACTTCCTAAGATCAATACTAATAAACAATAGAACCAACTTCAGAAACCCAAATTCACCATACATAGACCCCTTCCGTAGTTCTCAACTTTCAGTCAAAAAATCTACTAAGTCTGGAGGCTTTCTACGGATCCATCCTACAGCCTGTCAAACTTCTTAGGGCTCATCATTACTACTCGTAGGTCAAACTTCTGAAACTTGAAATTCAAATAACTCAACCTCATACCTACGAGTGCAATCTACGACCAGTAAAAACTTCTTCGAATTGTAAATTTGTCTCGTTGGACTCAACCAGTAGCACAAATGATACCTTTCCTTTCAAATTTTAGCTGTCATAAGTAAGCCATCTTTTAGTGTGCAGCCGAGTGGGATAGTTGAAGGTGATGCAGTTTTTGATTATGAGGAGAGGGACAATGATGACATGGCCAAGGAGATCAATGACGATGAGGTGAGGGGAGAGGAGGATGAGCATGGGATTCGCAGAAACTCACAGAGTTAGAGGACACTGAGGAAATGATTTTCCAAGATACCTTGGCGAGATCCCTTTGGGAGACCTCTGCAATTTGCACTAGTGGAGTATCTTCAAACTCAACAATTTCTCCTAATGATGTGCAGGGCATTGATGCCCCAGTTGCGCCTACATTACTGCCTTTTTTGATACTATTTTTGGGCACTGATGCCCCAAATGATGCTACTCCTCACATTGATAGCACTACATCAGCATAGCCTGTCAGGGGGACGTTTTTACTCTTCCTCCCGTAATATTTACTTTTGCATTGGGGACACTACTTTTATATTTTGTGGGGTGAGCGCCTTTGTGCCAATATTCCCCTTTTACTTTTTATTTTGTTATTTGTAAGTTTTTTATGATTGTAATATTTTACTTCTGTTTATATTATAGTCTTTCAATTGGTTTTGTTTATCTCTCGTTGTCACTTGTGTTTTCTCTCAAATTTGCAACTATTCATGAGTTTTGAAATTCATGAAATGCTTGAGTTTTCATTGATTATAATTCGAGGATCAATTGTGTTCAATATCGATGTCTTGAATAGTACTCATGATCATCATGGTGTATAGTGTTTAGATTGCATGAATGAAATCAATGTTGTTGAACTTTTGAGTGATCTTCTTGAATTTTTTGTTGACTAGCTGCATTTTTATTTGAGCATTGCAATGAACTTGCACGTAAGCTTATTTGATCTATTTGGGTTGTGCTAAATTAGTGTATTCAAGAGTTGCATGTGTGGTGAAATCATAATTGAAAGCATGTGTGTGGAATTCTAGAATTTGCCTTGTTAGTCTAATTGTCTAAACCTTTGTAAATGTAAGGCATGATCTTGGGCAATATCCTTTGTGACTACTTTGTGAGGGTGTGCATCCATCTTAGCATTATTTGAGGCCAACCAATTTGTTGACAAACCACGTTGAAATCTCTTGAGCCAAATTGTCCCTAACTTCTCACCCAAAATCCTTTTTGATGCATTATTATGTTTGCATAGCCAACTTAGGCTAAAAGCCTACTTTGGGAGTTTTGAAAGGAAGGAGGAATGAAAGTCAAGTGAAGGGCAAGGAAAGATGAAATGAGACTCAACATTCTAGTGTGTTGCAAAAAGAAGGAACCCCTTCTTATAAAAAAATATTATGATGAGAGATTTTGAAAAAAATTGGAAATGAAAAAGAGAAGTTGATGAAATAAAGGGGATTCCGAATAAACTGAGTGACAAGTCGATGTTTGAGGTCTCAAATGGAAAAGAATGAAAAGAACTTGAGAAAAGGTACAGATGATTTCAACAATGCTTTAAAAAAGGTGAAGTGACTAAGCCAAATTGATCATACCTTAACCCTCAGCCCCATTACAAGCGTACAAGACCCTTGAGATCTTGCATGAACTAAGTAGTGTAATGATTTGATAATATGGGCAAGCCTAAGGGTTGAAGCTTGCATGTATTTCTCTTCTGAGAGAGTAAGAGTTGCATTGATTCTATAATTCTATTTTGATTTGCTTTTTGAGGGCATGGAATCTTTCTTAATAAGAGGGCACTTGAATGCATTTGTTGAAACATGGGGTTTCATTAGAAAAGAAGCTATAGTGATCTTAGCTTGTGTTAATATCGACTCGTCAACATTTGAAGATTTTTTTATCATGATTGAGTGTAGCATGTTGTTCAGAGCAGTCTTTGAATATCACTTGCAAGTTAACTCTCATTAAGTACTACTGTAAACTCACTTATTGAGCTAATTTTGTTCTTGATTTACTTGAGGACAAGAAAATGTTTAAGTTGGGGGGTTGATTACTGTTATACTTGCACTCATTTGAGGCCTATTTAGCTAAATAATTAGTGTCCTCAATTCCTAATTATTTCCTATTCTAATGACATTTTTATGATTTGGAGCTATGAAGAATAAAGGACAATGCATGGATAAATGTTTGAAGGACTGGCCAAAAGTGTAAAAAGAAATGTAAACTCCACATTGTTGATCGCCAAACAAGAATGGTGGATCACCTAACGGGATGACCTCCCACAAATTTATAGTGCACAACTCTTTTATTAATTGAGGCAGGTCGGCGAACTCTAAACGGAAAGATGACTCACCGAATGAGAAAGGCGAACATGTTGACCATCGTCTAAAGTGATAGTGCAAGGAGAAAAATTGAAGGGTCAAAAAAGCAAACTAAGGTGGTACTCGGCGATTCACCGAATGTGAAAGGCATACTTGAACGAGCTCGCAGACTGAGGTTCAAACATTTGAAGCCTTAAGCAGAAGAAAGGTTTGCTGAAGAAAAAAGGGTGATTCACCTAACGTGATTGGCGAGCCCGACTAACGTCACCTAATGGGTCACATAATGACTTTTGGGTTAAATTTTAGGAAAATTATAAATATCCCAAAGGAGAGTTCACATGATTTGAAATAGAGTTTCCTGTATGAACATTTGAAAAAAAGAAACACTTTACCTTATGAAGAACACTTCCTAGTTTTAATTGAAGTTGTATCTAAAGTGGTTCTGATTGTAATTGCTTAATTTCATGTTACCCTTGGTTGTTTTAATGAAATGTATAATTTTATTTTATTTTATGATCGGTGGCTAAAACCCCAAGGGGTGCGATTATGGGGTTGGGTGTTGATTAAATGTAGTGGGTATTGTGTAATGATTTGTTTTGACGTTGTTCATACATGAATTTGGGCTAATTAGCATGAGGTTAATTTCTGGGTAAAGGTTTCAACCTTAATTCCTACTTCCCATCTCCCATCGATTCTTGAAAGAGATTGATTGGAGTGGGTAATTAGTCAAATACTATCAATTTAGCTTTGATGTATGTAACTTGCTTGAAAAGAGAGGTTATAGGTAAGATCTATTTGCCCTATTTTTTCATTAAAAGAGAGAATTGAGTAAGGTATTGGGTTGTTTAGTATAGTACATAGATGAGACTGAAAAGATATTCTATGAAATGATGCTTTGAGATCGAAAGAAGTTCAGTATCATTGAAGATGACCCAGCCTATTCATGAATGTTCATCATTATAGAGCAAAAAAATTACCCCTATATGACATCGATTTCCAATGTCCGGACCCCTAGACTACTTGTTACTTCTTGAATTTGCCGAAATTTTAGTTTAATTTTGACCAATGATAACCAAATACTTTTATTAAATTAGTTGATTAGTCCACCAACTTGTTATGATATTACGAATAAATTATTTTACAATCAAAATTTCTTGATAGAAATCTATATGATAAATCATTCTATATGGGATTTGACCCCGACTCTTTGTTGGATATTTTTATTGACAACGATTGTTATCTCTTTTAATTAGTTTTAGAGAGTACATTTGAGTGTTATCAACCGACACAATCAATTTTAGCAATTTAGGCACAATTTCAACTATCTAACACATGGACATCATTCAATATGAACAATATAGAATTATCAAATGAAATAAACTAAAAACAAACATCAAATGTCCTTAAGCCTACACAGAAAACACACTTCGAAGCTCAAATCATAGCATAGAAGTCGAATACCAACCTCAAAAAGAAGAAAATATATGCAAACGAGAAAGGTCAGGGTTCGGGATGACTGATCAAGAAAAATAATGAACTCCACACACTCTAGAATCACACAAAAGAGATACTCATACACAAAAATATGCTATTGTAAGCCAAAGGAAGGAAAGGGTCTTAGATATAGAAAAGGGTTTTCGTTATGAAAATGTAAAGATCCTTAGCCTTCTTACATCAGGCATAATCGGTGGTCAAACTAACATCGTTGGCTATGTTCGGTGGATCGCAAACTAGACCTAAAGCTTGTCAAGAGGCCTGAATGAAAACCAAACCTGAAGGCTGATTTTGCGGACTCAATGGAGTCCACATAGTGTACGTCGGTGAATAACCTTTTGGAGCTCATATTGCCTAAAATGAAAAAATATTCTTAAAATTTTCCAGCCCAGAAGGCGGAAAAGAATGAGTCCGCACAATTCCTTTGGCGGATCATCATTATGGTTTTGGCATCGTCTATTGTTTCCGTCGCAATAGTTTGACTTCCTTTAGACCTGCACTCACACCACACATTTCTGAAAGAAATAAAATAAAAGTAAAGACTTGGGTTGCTTCCCAAGAAGCGTCTTATTTAACATCATGGCACGACATATTTTTCAATTCCTCAACATTCATTTTTTGTATTTGTGATGGTGTCACTAGGCAACGTTCCCTTTTGCCTTGGTATGAGATGAGTGGAGATCTGGCACATTTGAGTCTCCAACTGTTTGATAGATACCGAATGAGAGGTCACAATTTGAGATAAGGTGGAGGAATCATTTTTCTATTCTTTTAACACCTTGTCAGATCCTTCAACCTTCTTGAAGATCCTTGTGAGCATTTCCTCGGTTTGGTTTCCTTCGGGACCATCTTGTTCTTTTAGTCATGGAAAATCATAGGGAGGGATATACCTATTCTTTTCAGCCTCTCTATCTCTCCAATTTCCACCTTTCTAATCTTTTCAACCGATATCTCGATAGTTGTTCCAACCTTGGTTCCCACCCTGTCATTGGTAATTTGGGTGAAAACCCCCCATTTGGTTTCCGATATATTAAAATTCTTCATTGTATTTTACCTAAAACTTGGCATCATCCGCGCACTGCCCAATGCTTGTTCCAACAACATTCACTGATTTAAGTTCATCTCCCATGACATGTTTAGACAACAAATCAAGTTGGGTCATCATTTTGACCATGTTTTCATCGTGTTCATTACTCTTTTTTATTTGTTCTTTGCTCATGCTAAGTTTTAGAGATGACACTTGGTCTTTTCTAGTATGACATGCTTGGTTAACCTTTGTTATGTCATAAAGCAACAGTGTTGCTACTTCATATAGTTGTCTCATTAATCATCCTTGGGCCAACATATCAGCCACACCTTTATTGACTAAATCAACAGGTTTTCTAGAAAATAATGTGTTGGACATTGCAAGAATAATTTCTTGAACCGCTACCAAATCTCATGTAGAGGTTCACCTCAAATTCTTTTGAAATTTTATATTTTGGTTCGAAGTTTAAAAAATTTCGAGGGGGAAAGAATATCTCCAGGAAGTCTTCATTCAACTCCTCCCAATAAGTGATAGAGTCATTTGGGAATTTCACCAACCATCTTGTAACTTTACCCGTCAAAGAGAAGGTTAAAAAATCTCTACCTTACAAACACTTGTGATACATTTTTCAACATAATTGGCCCACACACATCCACAAAATTTTGGAGGTGTTCATGGAAATCTTCATGAGCTAAATCCCCAAACATTTGTCGTAGTTGGAATAATTGTAGCATTGTTTCAGTTACATGGAAAACTGCCCTCGCGGTTGCGGGACATATCGTGGTCACACATGTTCTAAACCTACAAATTAGCAAACCACAACACCAAGCAACAATATACCACAAATAAACAAATTTACAAACAAATTTCTCAAATAGAATTTCTTTCCATCATTCCCTAGCAGTGGCACTATTTTGATAACGCTCAACTACTCTTTCAAACAAACTAATAGAGTAAGCGGTTGTTGTCAACAAAAATACCCAACTAAGAGTCGGGGTCGAATCCCACATAGAATTATACAATGCAACGAATTCTATCAGAAGATTTGGACGGTAAATTCATTAATTAGCAGCAATAAAATAAGTGGGTGGATGATTCCATAAATTTTAATAAAAGGATTTGGTTATCAAAAGTCGTAATTAAGCAATGATTTCAGAAATTTAAAAAATAAACAAACAATCTAGGGGTGTGGGGATTGAAAATCTATTTCACATATAGGTAATTGGTTTGCTTTATAGTACTGAACATTCATGGATAGGTTGTGTTATCTTCAATGACACTAATCTTCTTTTGATCTCATAGAATCATTTCAAAGTATCTCCTTTCGGTCTCATCTATGTGTTATACTAAACAACCCATTACCTTACACTATTATCTCTTTTGATGAAGCAGCAGAGAAAATAAATCTTACCCATAGCCTTTATTTTCAAGTAAGTTACAGACATCAAACCTAAATTTAAAGTATCAGACTAATTAACCATTCTAATCAATCTCTGTCGAGCATCAATCAGAGATCGGAAGTTGAAATTATGTTTGCAACCTTAACCCGAAGTTAACCCAATGCTAATTAGCCCAAATCCATGTATGAATATCAGCAAAAAATAGCATAACACAACACCCACTATACTCAATAAACATCCAACCCCATAATTGCACCCCTGGATCTTGGGGTTTTAGCAAGCCATCAAAAAGAGTAAAGTAATTATTCCCTTCATGAAAGCAACCATGGGTAAATTAAAATTAAGCAGTTACAAACAAATCCACTTAAAGTGTTCTTCACAAAGTAAAGTAGTTGTCTCTCTAAGAAAAGATTATGAATTCTCAAACTATTTCCATGATTCAAAACTTGCAAACTATCCTTTCTATCTTCTTTTGGGCTATTTATATTTCCCTAAAAATTGGCCAAAAACTCAATGTGTAATCCATTCAGTGACATTACTCGGGCTTGTCGATCATATTAGGTGAATCACCAACTACTCTACAGCTCGCCTTTGTCTTTCTCTCGGCTTTACGTGTTTGAACCTTAGTTGGCTAGCTTATTCGAGTCTACCTTTCACATTCGGTATATCGCCGAGTATCACCTTTGTTTGCCTATCAAGACTTCAATTTTTCTTTATGTACTGTTCCTATCGATGATGGTCACCATATTTGCCTTTCACATTTGAAGAGTCCCCATTTCTCTTTCGGTTCGCTGGCGTGCCTCAATAAATTCAAGTGTTGTGCATGGTTTATTTAGGCAAGATCATACCCATTGGGCAATCCACCCTTCTTTCTAGGTTATCAACAATGTTGAGTTTACACTTCTTTTCATATTTTTCACCATTCTTACAAACGTTCATCCTTGCCTTGTCATTTATCCTTCTTAGCTACAAATTATAAAAATATCATTAGTAAAGGACATAATTAGGCATTGAGGACACTAATTGTTGAGCTACATAGGCCTCAAATGAGTGTAAATCTACAACTCAAAAACTCACAACACACGTTATAGAAAGCAATAAAATAAAAATAAAACCTTGGGTTACCTCTCAAGAAGTGCCTTATTTTTCATCATTCATTTTTGGGAATTGAGACGGTGTCACTAGGCAATATTCTCTTTTTTCTCAGATGAAGATGGGTGGAGATCTAGAACATTTTATTATCTAGGTGTTTGATAGACATCAAATGAAAGTTAACTATTTGAGATAAGGTGGAGAAGTCATTTTTTAATTCTTTCAATACCTTGTTGGACCCTTCAACCATGTGGAAGATCCTTGTGAGCATTTCCTATGTTTGATATCCTTGTAGACTAGCTGGGTCCTTTGGTTGTGGACCATCATGGGGAGGATCATATATTTCCTTTTCAGCCTCCCTATCTCTCTAATTTTCACCTCTCCTATCTTTCCAGCCACTATCTCTTTCCTTTTTCCAACCTTGGTTCTAACCTTGTATTTGGTAGTTTGGATGAGAACCCCCCATTTGATTTCCCAAATATTAAACTTCTTAATTGTATAATACCTCAAACTTAGGATCTTCCGGGAATTGTCCACTACTTTTTCCAACTATGTTGATCGATTTAAATTTAGCTTCAATGACATGTTTAGAGAACAAATCGAGTTGGGTCATTATTTTTGCCATTCTTTAATCTCACTTATTGTCCTTCTCAATTTGTTATTTTCTCATTCTAAGTTGTAGAGTCAACAATCAGTCTTCTACAGTATGCCATGGTCGGTTGACCTTGGTTATGTCATTTAGCAATATTATTGCTACTTTATACGGTTAACGCATTAATCCACCTTGGGGAAGTTAATCACCCACACCTTTATTTACTGAATCAAGGTTGTAATAGAAGTATTGCAGCAACAAATGATCTGAACACCATATGTAGGACATTGCAAGAGTAATCTCCAAAACCACAAACCATATTTCATGTAGAGGTTCACCTCCAAAAAATTTGAAATTCTGCATTTAGTTCCTAAGTTTAACCATCATCGAGGGGCAAAGAATCTCTCCAAGAAAGCTTTATTTAACTCTTTCCAAGGAGTGATAGAATCATTTGGCAATTCCTCCAACCATCTAGTAACTTCACCCGTCAAAGAAAACAAGAATAACCTCAACCTTATGGACTCTTGTGTGATGTTCTTAAGTACAAATGGCCCACACACGTCTACAAAGTTTTGAAGGTGTTCATGGGGGTCTTCATGATCTAATCCCCCAAACGTTCTTTTGAAGTTGAAGGAGGGATGGATGGAAGGGTACAAAAGAAACACACTACCATGCAGGAAGGGGTTTCCAAAGGGGGGCAGTTGATTCATGCTATGCATGAGAATATACACAATGACCCTTGTAGTGACCCTAGAGCCCATGCAACCACTTACCACCATCAAACTAGCCATCAGTCTGGACAAGAGCAGCAGGGGAAAAATTTGAATAATCAGGGTGATTATGGGCAGAATGTTGACAGAGGACAGGTTAAAATCAATACAGGGGTAGTCAAAAACAGCATGGGGTCAAAGAGAATTCAGGGCAAAGGCAGGAAAACAACAATGGTCATCAAACACCAAAAAACGATGTGACACCAGGCAACACTGAAAGTCAGCAGCAGCAACAGGGCAGTGAGACAGCAAGGAAGCCACCTAATAAAAAATCTAGGAATAAACTTAGCAAGAAGAAAAGAGATGCTTTAAAGAGGAAACATTAGATGACTGAACAACAAGAACACAATGCAGAACCAAAGCAGAACCACAAAGATAGCTCTAAAACAAAGGAAAAAAACAAATCAGATTACAGGGATGAATATGAAGTGTTACATTCAGAAGATGAAATTGATCAAGACACCCAATCTTTGAATGAAAATGAGGATGAAGCAGATGAAACAAGTGCTCACCTTATCAAAGCATTTGGATCCACTTTCCACAATTAATTCCAGGAGGAAATCCAGGAGGCTACTGAACAACAAGGATTATCTCCCAGAGGAAGGCAACAAGTGAAACAGAACAAACAGGCAAATACCAGTACATCTGTTACATCTAGCAGACCAAACACCAGGTCCAGAAGTAGAGGCTTTTGATGATTAGTGCTCTTTGTTGGAATACTAGGAGTATTAACACCCAAGGTTCCTTGGAAAGAATTCAAAACCTCAAAAAAATGCAAAATCTCTCCATTATTGCTATTTTGGAACCATTTATAGATAATATGCATCTCAAAAAATACATGGTCCTGCTGAACATGGATAAGGCTTGGGGTAATCAAAATGGCAAAATATGGCTCTTTTGGAATTCTGATGTTGATTGTACCATTATTGATACTACTGATCAACACATCACATGCTCTTTCAATCACATTGAGTGGAAGGAAGAGTTTATGATTTCTTTCATATATGCAAAGTGCAACGATCACCTCAAGAGATCACTTTGGGATGATCTTTTACATCTTGCAGATAGAAACATACCTTGGTGCACCATTGGAGACTTCAATGTGATGACTTCTACTGAAGAAAAGCAAGGAGGTCTGATGTACAACATGAATAAAAGCTTTGAGTTTCTTGGTGTTATTGAAGCCTGTGGATTAGTGGATCTTGGGTAAAGTGGTCCCCATTTCACATTGTGTAATTAAAGGGTTGAGGAAGCTAGGGTGTGGAAGAGGCTTGACAGGGCCATGGTCAATGACAAGTGGCTACAGGATATGCCCCAAACTACCATATCCCACCTACCTTCTGTTAGCACCGATCATAATCCTTTACTGATGGAAATCACCATGAGAAAGGAGCATAACATCAAATATTTCAAATTCTTGCACTGCTGGGCTGAAAATGAGAATTTCATGCAGATTGTTAAAGGGTGCTGGAACAAGGAAACTACAGGTGATCCTATATGGAGGTTGCATCACAAAATGAAAAGATTGTCATCTACTCTTAGCAGCTGGTCAAAACAGGAATTTGGGGACATTTTTCACATTGTTAAAGAGTATGAACACAAGGTCAGATTTGCTGAGGAGGAAGTGATTCAAAATCATTCAGAAGATAACAGGGTAAAGTTACACCACATCAATGCTAAGTACATCAAATCAAGTTGGAATCTTCCATTCTCAAACAGAAAACTCAACTCAAATGGTTCAGGGAAGGAGATGCTAACTCAAAATATTTTCACACTGTTATGAGAGGGAGGAGGAGAAAATTGTTTATTTATAAGATTTATTCTGATAATGAGGAATGGATCCAGGGGGAAGAAAACATAGCCAAAGCAGCTTGTGACTATTTTCAACACATATTTTAAGGTCATGAGGACAGACTTGCTGAAGATATTCTCCAATGTATTCCTGAAATGATCACTCATGAGCAAAATCAAAGTCTCCAGGAGATGCCAACTATGGAGGAATTGCAGCAGATTTTCTTCTCAATGAACCCCAATTCTGCCCCAGGTCCTGATGGGTTTGGGGAAAAAATATTTCAAGTATGTTGGGAAATCATTAAAGAAGATATACTTCTTGCTGTCCAATATTTCTTCTGTGGTGCTACTATGCCTAAATTCATTTCACATGCTTGTTTAGTACTTCTTCCAAAGGTGGAACATCCAAACAAGCTCAATGAATTCAGACCTATCAGCTTGAGCAACTTCACCAACAAGATCATATCAAAGCTTATTACTAGCAGACTTGCTCCTATTCTACCTGGCATCATCTCACAAAACTAGTCTGGGTTTGTAAAAGGTCAGAGTATCTCATAAAACATCATGTTGGCACAGGAAATAACTCATGGCATCAAAAAACCCAAAGAAGGAGATAATGTGGTGATCAAGCTCGACATGGCCAAGGCATATGACAGAGTGTCTTGGACTTTTACTTGCATTGTCCTTAGAGCTATTGGGTTTGGGGAAATTTTTATTGATCTAGTGTGGAGAATCATGAGATATAATTGGTATTCCGTGATTGTTAACGGAACTAGATATGGTTTTTTCCACTCCACTAGAGGCCTCAAACAAGGCGACCCTCTATCACCTGCACTATATATTTTAGGGGCAGAGGTGTTATCCAGGATGCTTAATCTTCTTCATCAAAATAAGAATTATAAGGGCATTCAAATGGAGATCAGAGGTCCTCAGATTAATCATCTATATTTTGCGGATGATGTGATTATTTTTACTTCTGGGACTAGAAACTCTTTGCAGCTTATCATGAAAACTCTGAATACTTATGAAGCCATATCTGACCTGCTTATCAACAAAGCTAAGAGTCACTTCATGGTTCCTCCTAATACCCCATAGAGATCATTAATTTAGTGGTTTCTGTTACAGGTTTCACTCAGAAAAGCAGTCTAATAACCTATTTGGTATGTCCTCTTTACATAGGAAGACAAAGGGTTATTTATTACTCAGACCTTGTGGCAAAGGTGGTGAAGAAGATAAGTGGTTGGCAATCAAGAATTCTGAGTTTTGGGGGTAAAACTACCTTGGTGAAGCATGTTCTACAGTCTATTCCGATTCAAAGTATGGCTGCAATTGGGCGCCCCCCCCC